>CM040811.1:33753150-33755650 GCA_022829025.1 Squalius cephalus
TATTAAAGCCATTATGATAACAAGTATTTTAAACATTATAAATAAATAATAACAACAACAACAATCAAGAAGAATCACCATCATAGTTATTTTATTATTATTATTAAATCCATTATAATAATAAATATTATCATCTATTGTCTATTATAATATAAGATACATGTTAATTAGTATTTAGTATTAAAAAATTATAAAATTATTTAAAAACTAAATAATTACTAGTATTATTATTAAATCCATCATGATAATAAATATTATAAGCAAATAAATAATAACAACAACCATCAAGAAGAAGAATCAACATCATAGTTATGTCATTATTATTAATGTCATTAAATACATAATAATAATACACATTATACATATTAATAATATTATATATATTAATAAAAATATAATTATAAATATAATATATTAATAAAAATATTTAAACAATTGCTATATTATTAATAATATTTGTTGTTGCTGTTGTTGTAATTATTATGTTTTCCCCACATCATATTACAACGCTTTACATCATCCAAGGACACTGTAGTTCAGCGACACACATGAATATGAATATGTATTCAGCATGTTGACCTGTCTAATAAACCACATGAAGCCCCGATCAGCGTTACAGAAGAATGACCAGCCGACGGACAGAAACCTGACTGAGAAAACAGTGTTTCTGCTGGACAGACAAGAAGTTTGCAAGAGGACGATTTTAGTCTGCAAATGTCACGCTGAATAAACAAGCCAGAACATGACATTTATCACAGTCCATAATGTTCACCGCTGTTTCTGGATCCTCTGAAGAATAAAACCACCGGCTCTGTCTGATCCCAGAAACACCAAATCTGATAAAACTACAAACTATTCATTTCATTTATTCATGATTCAAATGTTTCAGCACTGTTTGACTGCATTCTGAAATGTCCATGCTTGCTATTGATATTAAAAAATAATTTAGAATTGATCTGATTTGCTAGTAATACCACTAGTTGAACGCTAGGTGGCGCTATGGGATAATTTTTTATACAACTAATTAAACAGAAAACTTGTTGTTGAACAATACTAAATTGTTTCATGCTTTCAGATGTATCTTGTGTAACATAATCATTACTCACTGACTTGCAAGTTTTATTTACTTTCCTACAAAGGAAAATCGCTGTGTGAGAAACCGCTGCAAACGATTCAGTGCGTGAGTGAACTGTCCGAATGAATCAGACTGAATCATGAATCATTTCAAACCAGCCGTTTGACCGTTAAAAAAAGAACCGATTAAAACGAGCGATTCATGCGCGATTCTAACCAGCAGAAAACACACACTGCATGAACGCTAAAACATGAAGGTAAATGATTTTTAGGTCATTCTACAGTAATGTATCAGTAATACAAAAATGTATCAGTAATATTTTACTGGTATTTCACTATGGTAAAGTAGTCTAGCCCTGGTTTATGGTTCTTTTGGCTCTTTGAAGGGCGGTTCATTTGAAACCTTGTAAAACACACAACTTAGCAGAGTGAACTGAAACTTTAACATGGTCAACAAACCTGGAATTGAAATGGTATATTAAAATGAAATGGTATTTTAATAATAACTAATTTTGTCAAGTCAAGTAAGTTAGCGCTGACTGTTTCAGAATAACTGAATCAATAATGCAAATGTAATGAAATATAAGACACCAGCTCAAGTCAGTTCAGTGTTGATTCAGTTCAGTTCAATAACTGTAAAGTTCGTCACAATAGTGTCATCGTACAGTTCGAGTTTAACAGAGTTTTAGTAATTTTGAGTTTTAGTGACAGAAATGTGTTGTTTATCAGCAGAGCCTGATTGATGTGATGAAGATGATGATGATGATGAGGATGATGAGGATGAGAGACACAGCTGTCGAAGGGGAAGCGGTGTGTTTCAGAGGTGTGTGTGACGCTCACAGCCAGATGGTGCAACAAACACACATCACACTCAACAAACAAACTACGTTCCCCTTCGTCTGGCTCCTGGAGTGCAGTGGAAAACTAATATCAAAGCACCAACAAGTGTGCAAGTTGATGAAAATAATTAATTAAATCATAAAAATGAAAAATGAAAATAAAACATTTTTTTTAAAATGTTTTAAAATAAGTCTCTTCTACTCACCAAGTCTGCGCTTATTTGATCAAAAATACAGTAAAAGACAGTGAAGTCATTTATAATGTTACAAAAGATTCTATTTCAAATAAATTCTGTACTTTTTAACTTTCTATTCATCAAAGGATCTTTAAAAATAAAATGCATCACCATTTCCACAAAAAAAATGAAACTGCATAATATTTATTATTATAATAGACTTAATAATAATAATGAGGATGATGATTTATAATGTTTATAATATTGTCATAAAGCTTCAGTAATAATAATAAAAATGTAATATATATATATATATATATATATATATATATATATATATATTATAATGGATTTAATTATTATTATTATTGTTATTGGTGAGAATAATAATAATAATACAAAAATATGTAT
>CM040811.1:33760650-33990650 GCA_022829025.1 Squalius cephalus
AGGTCTTGAATACACTGTTCATTTATTTATACCGCCGGCAAAACTGTATATACATAAACTAAAGTATGTAAACTTATCCCCAATCTTTAAGGTGTTTATAGTGGAATTTGTTTGTTTTATGTCTTCTCTGAAACTATAAAATAAAAAATAAAAAGTCATTAACATGTTTAAAATATTATGATGTAATTTTTGGATCCCCTGTTACCAATTAATGCCTCACTTTGTTATGCACTGTCTGCTATGTTTGTTCTATCTTCATTAAATCTGCACTGTTAGTATGAGTGTTTTAGTGTTTTAGAGGGATGATGAAGAGAGTCTCTGATGCTTTCAAACATTGATCTGTTGGTCTGACACGTCAACTTCTGACTCAACCAATCACACGAGTTTGGGGGCGGGACTATCTGTTGAAACAATCACTGTTTCTGGCCACTTAACAGGCAACATGGAACATTAAGTGCACTCAAAAAATACTTTGCTAGTATTTGAGCTGCATATAAAATTTCCATGATGAACATTTGTCAGTCATACAGAAATGAAACCTGAATGCGTTTAAAACACACAATAACCAAGTTTATATATTTATATCAATCAATCTTTGTTTTAATCTCACACATTTTAACTAATTGAATATTGCTTGATCCACAGTATGTCATATTTTAACCATGTTCACTGTTTAACTGAATAAATGCAATTATTTTATGCAGATTCTAAGCAATTTGAAATAGATGCACAGTGAAAATATATGATAAAATCAAATAGATGTAAATAGTTTTCTTAGTGTAGAAATCTTTCCTGTTTAATTTCTGTATGACTGAAAAATATGAATCGCATTAAGATTATTAGTTTATGTTGAAACTGTGTAATTTCTAAATCATGGAAATTTTATATGCAATTCAAATGCATAAAACTTTTTTAATTTAGGCCTATATATTTTTTAAGAGTTTTTACTTTTTTTTTCTTTTAATTTGACATTTTATTTTGAAACAGGGTATTTACAAAAAAAAGAAGAAAAAAAAGATTTTATCCATCAATAAATGATTGGATGGTGAAAAATAAGATGTTTCAATAACATCAATTAAAAATAAAGTTGTGCTTTTTTTCACTGATCAATCGTTCACAATTTGTTTGTGGTTATTGCATACCAGCTTCAAGACTAAATTAATTAATATTCAGCTAATAAAAATCCCAAAGCGTTCTGTACAACATGACAACTCCATAAAAGATTCTTTAGTTGTGTTTTTTCCCAGTTTTCAAGGGTCCATCTTACAAAGCAAGTCTTTCAATCATTCGCAAAGCAATAAAAGCAGAACATGTTGAACTGAGGTCAGTTTAGTGTCAGATAAAGACCTTTATCCTGTCCATGCAGGCCTCCATCTTCAGCTGCTCCACGGCTTTCCGGGCCTGAGAGATGCTGGCGGTGCTGTTATTGGCCATGCCGTCCTTCATGATTGAGTCCTGCACACAGATCACATGACAGTCACAAATGGACCAGCACATTATCAACAGAATGGGAATACGGGATCTTGCATGAATGAAAAAGAAGGACCGTCTTCCCTATTGTGACGTATATACACGAGTGAAACGGCATTAACAAAGCCATTATGTTGAAGAGTTAGTTCACCCAAAAATGAAAATTATCCCATAATTAACTCATCCTCAAGCCATCCTTGGTGTATAAGACTTTCTTCTTTCAGAGACACAATCAGAGTTATATTAAAAATATCCTGGCTCTTCCCAGCTTTATAATGGGAGTGAATGGTACCTAAGATTTTGAAGCCCAAAAAAGCGCATCACGACGTGACCCCACGCATGACGAGTGACCTCTGACCCCACGCATGACGAGTGACCTCTGACCCCACGCATGACGAGTGACCTGTGACCCCACGCATGACGAGTGACCTCTGACCCCACGCATGACGAGTGACCTCTGACCCCACGCATGACGAGTGACCTCTGACCCCACGCATGACGAGTGACCTCTGACCCCACGCATGACGAGAGACCTCTGACCCCACGCATGACGGGCGACCTCTGACCCCACGCATGACGGGCGACCTCTGACCCCACGCATGACGGGCGACCTCTGACCCCACGCATGACGAGCGACCTCTGACCCCACGCATGACGGGCGACCTCTGACCCCACGCATGACGAGAGACCTCTGACCCCACGCATGACGAGCGACCTCTGACCCCACGCATGACGAGCGACCTCTGACCCCACGCATGACGAGCGACCTCTGACCCCACGCATGACGAGCGACCTCTGACCCCACGCATGACGAGAGACCTCTGACCCCACGCATGACGAGCGACCTCTGACCCCACGCATGACGAGCGACCTCTGACCCCACGCATGACGAGCGACCTCTGACCCCACTTATAACGAGCGACCTCTGACCCCACTTATGACCACGCATGACGAGAGACCTCTGACCCCACGCATGACGAGTGACCTCTGACCCCACGCATGACGAGTGACCTCTGACCCCACGCATGACGAGCGACCTCTGACCCCACGCATGACGAGCGACCTCTGACCCCACTTATGACGAGAGACCTCTGACCCTGACCCCACGCATGACGAGCGACCTCTGACCCCACGCATAACGTGTGACCTCTGACCCCACGCATGACGAGTGACCTCTGACCCCACGCATGACGAGCGACCTCTGACCCCACGCATGACTTAGACGTAGTGTAAGATTAGGTGAGAGCTGACGCCTCTCACGGTTCAAACAACAAACTCAAGCTCCTCCCACATTTCTCTTTCAAATGTGTGAGCGGTGTTTAGTTTTGCTCTGTCCTCTGCGCTTCCATGTTCGTCAATACGTCATGCGTCGGGTCAGAGGTCACTCTTCCGGACGTAACTGGAAGCCAGTGATTATAGTTCATTAAGTTATAAATATGGATATTTTCGCTTCAGAAGGCCTTTATTAACCCCTGGAGTCGTATGGATCACTTTCATGATGGATGATGCACTTTTATGGCCTTCAAAATCTAAGGTACAATTCACTCCCATTATAAAGCTGGAAAGATCCAGGATATTTTTGAATATAATTCTGATTGCATTCGGCTGAAAGAAGAAAGATATAAACACCTAGGATGGCTTGAGGGGGAGTAAATCATGGGATAATTTTCATTTTTGGGTGAACTATCCCTTTAAGACTATGTCTTAAGTACTAGTATGAGCATCTAGCGGTTAGTCAAGCGGCATGTCGACTACGTTTTTATGTGACTTAAAACAGTTATGGACAGTTTTAAAGAAAAATTGTAAAACTAGTCTTAGCATTTTATGCAAATGGGTTCTGGAACAAGAACAAATGTGGGCGGGGCTTGATTTTGTCTGCAAGGAATTGATTGGATGGTTGTGGTTTGCTATTGGTGGATCACATGTGAGTGACAGGTTGCCCCGCCCTCATCATCACAGAAGAGAAGTTATAAGAGAGAGAGGAAGTTAAGATTGAAAGATTATGAGGCACAAAATAATGTGCATGGATAAATAATTTAGAATAAAAAACATTAAAAAAACATGAATTGTCAATTTTTGTGACTTTAAAGGGGGGGTGAAATGCTATTTCATGCATACTGAGTTTTTTACACTGGTAAAGAGTTGGATTCCCATGCTAAACATGGACAAAGTTTCAAAAACTAAGTTGTACGTTTGAAGGAGTATTTTTGTTCCAAAAATACTCCTTCCGGTTTGTCACAAGTTTCGGAAAGTTTTTTTCGAGTATGGCTCTGTCTTACGTAAGATAGAGCGGAATTTCCTTATATGGGTCCTAAGGGCACTTCTCCGGTAAGATCGCGGCCGCGCGCGCACTCGTAGACTAGAGCGAGAGAGTGAAAGCAGTTCGCCATCAAAGCGCCCTGCCCGGCTTTTGGGAAGTCAATGTCACCAAAGAAGTGTGTTTTTGGTTGCCAGGGCAAGACAACCCTGCACAGATTCCCAAAGAACCCAGCGTTAAGGGAATAGTGGATGGAGTTTGTTTTCCTGAGCATAAACGGAGTTGTGTAAGACTGTTGTTCCCTGCATTTCGACGATGATTGTTTTATAAACAAAGCCCAGATCTACGGATTTGCAGATCGTCTAATGCTTAAGGATCGAGCAGTCACAATGATAAAGGTTCGCGGTCGTGCGTTGGAACCGGACGGTGAGTAAAACTGTTTGTTGAACAAATGTCTCTGTGTGTTGTCACTAGCTCGGCGCGTTAGCACAGCTAAGCTTCGCCCACAGGGCCCGCCTCCAGCCGCTCGGTTTTTTCCGGAAAGACTCGGTACAGCCTATCTTTCTGTTAAAAATTTAATAAAACAAAAGACTTTTTGGAGATATGAAGGATGCAATATTACTCTATAGGTACTCAAGATTAACAGGAGATTGAGTGAAAATGAGCATTTCACCCCCCCTTTAATTTAAATGTAAACAGTACTTGACTGTAAGAGTCTCAATGTGACTATTTATGAATGACTGAATCTGAGCCGTGTTCAGTAAATATATGAGGAACAGCACTTGTTCTCTGGTCGTCGTTGATTTATTATTATTTTAATTCCATTCAAGCTTGAATGGAATGTAATTTTTTTTTTTTTTTTTTAAATATCATGGTTTCCACAAAAATCTGAAGCAGCACAACTGTTTTCAACATTGATAATAATCATAAAGTTTCTTGAGCATCAAATCATAGAGTGATTTCTGAAGGATCATGTGACACTGAAGACTGGAGTAATGATGCTGAAAATTCAGCTTTGATCACAGGAATAAATTACACTTTACTATATATTCACATAGAAAACAGCTGTTTTAAACCGTAATATTGCACAATATTACTATTATTACTGTATTTTTGATTAAATAAAAAAGCTCACTGACAGAAACAGAATAGACAGTAGAATAATCACCGTCATTTTACGCTTCCCTGATATTTCCAGGATTCCCATTCTGTGAAATGTTCTTTTTCTGGGTTAAACAATCACATTTCCCAACGTTGTGATATAATAACACCTGTCAAAACAGGTCAGAGGAGCAGCTAAGAATCATAGAGGTTCATTTTGAAGTTATTTGTATTATTTTCACAAATAAATCACTAGACAGCAGTAAAGTGAATCTCAGCAGAACATGAGCTTCATCACAGCCCTTTTAACCCTCAGAGCATCATGTACATCTCCATACATTCATAATGATACAGTGCTGAATAAAGGCCAAACACAACCATTGCACTGGAACATGTGGGTTAATCTCAATACAGTAAATCATAATAAACCATTAAAGCTATTTATCTCTCAGATTTAATGCTTGTTATTTGTAGGCGACATGTGACAAAATCTAGAATCAGCAAAAACACACGAGGGTCGTGATGTTCCTCCATCCATCCATTCAAAGGCCATTCCGTGAATTATCACAGAGCTCGTGAAGCTCATCACTGAACATCTGAATCTTCATCATAATCATTTCGATTATAAAGGCGGAATTCCAGCCGATGGAATCAAACGCCCAAGAGACTCGCGCGCGTCCATCTTTCGCTCTCACGCGCTTCTGGTCATTCCAGCATCATTCCCACAAAAAAAGAAAAAGAAAAACATGTATCCATCCATACATACATCATCCCTCATCCCAAATCTACAACACGAGCGCGTTCATGTCGCTCGTACTGACCATGAGATAATTAAGCGAAACCGTTAAACCCGCGGTCACGTCTGGAACGTTGGAATTGTTACAAATGTTGCACTCAAACGTTCCAAAAATTACGCAATAGAACATTCGAATCTACGTAACGAGCACAAATACCTGGCGAGGCACAGGGACGCGTGTTAACACCCACCTGAAGTGTGTCAGTGGTCAGACTTCAGTATGTGGCTCGACTCCACCCGAACGCGACGAGGAAAAACCCGCAACACACACCTCACACACACACGGTCACCGTCCGCTCGCGTGCATCCGCCGAACGCCGTCAAACGTCGAGTATTTCCCCGGTTTCTGCTCTGCTGGTTGATTCGGTGTCGGTTCATGGGATGTGAGGAGGGGAACCTCGATGTGACGCACAAACGCGGCGCGCGCGAGGATGCAGGTGTCACTGCGCCTTTAAGAAATCAGACGGTTCGCTTCGCGCGCGTCCTCCGGTATCGGTGGACCGTTGTGTGTGTGTGTTATCAGATCAGATGTTTAGTATAGCTGGAGGATCACTAGGGCTCATTATTCTGCAGGGCGCATCCGAGGCACGTGAGGTTTCCCTGCTTAATGTGACATCACCGGGTCTCCCAGTCACCGGGATGACGTAACCGCCTCCAAAACACTCGCACTGTGACGTAACACAGATGTTAGGCGCGTGAAGATCTCTCGCAATTAGTCCCCTAATTTTTCTCACTTTCAAGATAAGGTCTATATTAAATCCTTGTCTACCTCCTGTAACAAAAAGGCTGATAAAACTTTGAACGTATGCTCGCTTTTTAATGTTTTTGTATAATCTTTATTTAATATTATTTTGTTTTTGTGGAGAGGATTGTTATATTTATGTGATGTTTAATCAATATTTCCACATTTACTTATTTATTTCATTTTTATATATTTTCTACTTTATTTCTTTTATTATTATTATTATTATTTCTTTCTTTCTTTCTTTTTCTCAATTCAAATGTTATATAATATTTGGCCGTCCCTGAACCCCTGGCTCTTTAATATTCTGTAAATAAATGTTTAAATAAAAAAACTCTAGCAATTATTTTTTTAAAAACCAATAAAATAGACACACATGTAGTTGGGAACTCGCTAACTTATTATAATAGAATAGAATAGAATAGAACTATAGCATATAATGGAACAGAATAGAACCGGTAAATGTAGAACCGAATAATTTAGAATACAACACAACAGAATAGAACTGAGCAATATAGAATATTAGGATCTGGTTCCATGAAGAATCTTTAGAATCCATGGAACCTTTCGATTACACAAAAGGTTCTTTAGATCATTAAAATGTTCTAGAAATGGTTCTCGTAAGAACTGTTGACTGGACGGTTCTTTGGGGAACCAGAAATGGTTCTACGGCATTGCTGCAAAACCTTTATTTTTAACACTGAACATGAGAAACAAGTGCAACAAACGGAATAAAAATTTCTTGAATATTTATATATATATATATATATATTATATAGTTGACATTTTATTACATATTTCATAAATACAAAAAATTAGAAATGTCCCAGCCAGGCCTTGGTGAACATATCAATCTTAATTTACATAAACCACTGTTAATTCAACATTCGACTGAAAACAATAAGCCTTTCGTGATAGTTTTGTCAGACAGATTCACACATCTTGCTTTACAAACTCAGTGAACAACTCACACAATGACAGCAACATCAATCTCTTTCTGAGCTGCAAACATGACAACACTGTGCACAATAATTAAGAGATATATGTATGTAATGCAAGCATGGAAAACAGATTTTATACATAAACATAAGAAAACAAAACCATAAAACGAGCACATAACTCCGGGTGCTCAGTAAACACCAGATGATTCTCTCTAAATACCTTTCATTGAAGTGCTGGCGCTCTGGACTCACACTGAGAGAGAACGACTTCAGAGATACATGTGTCTGATATTTCTGAAAATAATGCAAAACAAAAAGGTGAAAGCATTCCCTTTCTGGTAAACACTCAAATATAAGACAAGCTAATTAAATTAGTTGCAATGTAAGAGAAAATGCAGAATGCTTCAGGAAAAAAAGCAAAGAAAAACAGCACAAACACAGAGAACGCTCTGATCATGTTCAGATAACACACTCGTTTACTTCAACTCAGTTATTCTTCCTCCACATTTAAGGCTGACTGACACTTAAGACTTCAACAGCATCGGTTTCCTCATGAAATTGTGTAATTGTTTAGTGATATTGCTTTGCCTTTGTACAGTAATCAGGTTGTTTTTATTGCAACCAAAAAACAAACAAAAAAAATCACCCATGAATTAGTGATTTGGTCCTAAAGGTATAGATTTGACTAAACTTTACATTGCATCTCCAATGATAGATAATGCTTGATCACAACATGCAATCATTTATAACACAACTGAACAGTATAGAACAGATTCAGAACGAAAGCATGTTTTTTAATGAATTAATATGAATTTGATGCGCTTATTAACTGGCAACTGGGCCGTTTGGTTTGAGTTGGTGGAATAAATAACAGAATAAATATTGTTATTTCAGGACGTCATGAGTGACGAACGACCGTTCACTTGCACATCGTCACAGGATCGTCTGAAGTGCATATTAGAATAAAGAGCGAGAAACACGTTTAGATGTGGCTTTCATCCTTGTTTGAGAATAAATAAAGTTTAACAAGGCATTGCGTGCACACATTCATTCTGCCACTGCATGCCGAAGTCTGGGAGAGAAATACCCCGCATGGATTACCAGTGCAGACGCTAGTGTTTAGATTATCTCAGTCTGGTCTGGCTTCAAAAGCAGGATTTCTATTCTCAGGATAGCAGAGACGAGGGACATAATAATGAAGGAGAGAGAAACAGGCCTTCAAACGTCGAGTCTTAGGAGGACCAGACTCTAGCAGCTTTCAAAAAATCACGAACAAATACTACGACATGAATCATCAGTCAAACCAAACACAAAACAAACGAGGATAACGAACAGAAGTGATCCGGTGGGAAAGGCCTGCGCTCGCTCCGCCCCACGACCCCCGACGCATGTATGGAAACACACTTTACACGCTCTTTATGATACAGTTGCTTATAGCACAGCATAAAGTGCCGTGCGTTTCCATGGCGGATCAGGGGGGGGATCCTGTGATGGTCATGGGCGGGGCTTGTGCCTCTGGCTCCTCCTCTTTCGGGGTCAGCGGGGTCACTCAGCGGTGGTTCTGTGGCACACGGGGATCAGCCTGCAGCGTAACTGCTGAGGAAAGAGTAAAACATGGGCAGCTTCATGCGCTGCTGGTCTCGTCGGCACCACGCGATCACGGTGCCCTCGCTGTTGGCCGTGTAAAGATGGTGTCCGTCACACGAGAACGTGAGACTGCAAGACAATCCAGAGGAAACATCATCAGGCACATGATCATCAGGAGCAAATTATGCACTTGCAATATCAGTCACAAGTGTTTTGTTTTTGAAAGAAAACCAACGCTGCATTTATTGAGATGGTCCTCACTGCAGAGCATAAAATCCGGGGGGAGGAGTCGGATAAAATCCAACTCCTCCCACCTTACATACCTAAACCTACCAATCTCCACCCCCTGATCCCTAAACCCACCCCTAAACCTACCCATCTCCACCCCTAAACCTACCAATCTCCACCCCTTATATAAGATCCGACTCCTCCCTCGGATCTTGTGTACTGCATTGAGGTGCTACTGCATTTATTTGATCAGAAATACAGTAAAAATTGTGAAATATTTTTACGGTTTAAAATAGCTGTTTTCTATGTGAATATATAGTAAAGTGTAATTTATTCCTGTGATCAAAGCTGAATTTCAGCATCATTACTCCAGTCTTCAGTGTCACATGATCCTTCAGAAATCACTCTAATATGAGGATTTGATGATCAAGAAACATTTATGATTATTGTCAATGTTGACAAAAAAAAAAACGTGATGCACTACCGTTCAAAAGTTTGGGGTAAATACGATTTAAACATAACAACAACAATTATAATTATTATAATTATAATGCTTTTTTTCAGCAAGTACACATTAAATTGATCAAAAGTGACAGTAAAAGACATTTATAATGTTACAAAAGATTCAAGTTCAAATAAATGCTGCTTTTTTGGGTTTTCTGTTCATTAAAGAACCCTGATTTTTTTTTCCAAAAACATTTTTAAAGAACCACAATTAATAATTGAGCGTCAATAATAATAGTTAATAATTAATAATTGCAAATCGTCATATTAGAGTGATTTCTGAAGGATCATGTGTCACTGAAGACTGGAGTAATGATGCTGAAAATTCAGCTTTGATCACAGGAATAAAATTACATTTTACTATATATTCACATAGAAAACAGTTATTTTAAATTGTAATAATATTTCAAAATTTGTATTGGATTTTTGATCAAATAAATGCAGAATTGGTGAGCAGAAGAACAAAAAAAATCTTAATTGTGTAAAACTTTTGTTCACTTCTGGTAGTGTATAGAAGCACGTAACTCTTCTATTCATGATATAAAAACAAATCTGTGTGACGTCATATGATGTGCAAGTGTGTACCTTATGATAGGCCTGTTGGATTTCAGGAAGGTGATCTCTCTGACTGGCTTCAGGTCCCATGTGCTCCACAACCTGAGCGAGAACAAGGACAAGACAGACATGAAATATGATGACAGAGAAGAGGAAAGATAAGCATTGATAAGAGTCTTAAAACACAATGTATTCTGTTTTTATGGAACTCATTCAATATGGCTTTGCAATAATAATATTGGTAACACTTTACAATAAGGTCCGTTAGTTAACATTAGTTAGCATGAACTAATAATGAACTGCACCAATACAGCATTTATTAATCTCTGTTAATGTTAATTTCAACATTTACTAATACTTTATTAAATCTTGTTAACATTAGTTAATGCACTGTGAACTAACATGAACAATCAATGAACAGCTGGATTATTATTAACTAACATTAACAAAGATTAATAAATACTGTAACAAATGTATTACTCATGGTTAGTTAATACATTAACTAATGTTAACTAAAGAACCTTACTGTAAAATGTTACCAAAATATTAAATAATAATGCACACAGGAAGTCCAAGTGATGTCACACAGGAAGTGTGAACATTTGCATGCATGTGTGCATTTGTTATGCTTCATCAAATTCAACCTGGTTTCCAAAGTGGTTTTAATTTACAGCATTTGGTCCCAAACCAGCTAAAAGTGTGTAGTTTGTGGGGTTTCGGGTCAGTCTTGTACCTGACCACACCGTTCTCCAGCCCGCCAGCGATCACGTTCACCGACACTCCCTCCGGCTGATTGGAGAACGCCACCGAACAGATGATCTCTCGACAGTGAACATGACCGATCAAATCTCCATTAATCGTCCACAGCCTCAGATCACTCCCTCCACCCACTGCACACACACAGAGAGGACGTCATTATACACACCGTACAATCAAACTCACCGTATAACAAGTGCGAAAATATAACACACCGGTGTTCTGCCAGATGAGAAGTTTATCTTTATATCTCTTTTAATTCCTTTTATAACTATGGGCGTTTTCACACCTGAGAGTCCGAACCAAAGTTCATGTTTTGATACATTACATACATTCGGTTAGTTTTGGTTTGGTTTCACATTGCAACTATGCGAGCGCACTAAAGAACTTTACATGACGTACTCTGCATCTCGACATTGATTGGTTTGTAAACGGACGTGCATCTAACGGCGGGTAACTTTGACAAGAATGAATGAACAGACACATATCGTTGCCGCTATACTGTTATTATTACGGCATTACTCCCTGCAGCGCCGACTATACATAGTTCCTACATGACGTCACAACATACGGGCATTTGCCGACCCGGCGCCATTTCTGTGGGCAGAACATTAGAAGAAGAAGCTGAAACGAGTTAATTTCGTGATAAAAAGTGACAATGGTCATCTCCTGCTGGGTCAATGGATGTTCAAATCGTGCCGGAGGTTCAGTTAAATTTGGATCTTACAGTATACCCGTCATTAGACTTCATGAATGTGAGAAAACTAAGCTTTTGTCAGAACAACGACGGAGGTTATGGCTGGCGAGGATAAACAGGAAAGAAACTCCCTCAAAACACGCAAGAATTTGTGTTTTATTGCGAGTGTACACAAATATAAGTTAACACTTTGCAGTTTGAATGATGTCCTGTATGAACAAAATGACAAGGTATTAAAAACATACAAAAACAACATTGTTTCCACTGTTTGATCGCGCCCGCGCCTCACATTGTACCTCTCTCTGTCTTGTGTTAATAGAGTCTCTTTATAATCTCTGTCACTTTGTCTCTTCATGATTTTCGTAACATTATAAACAGAAAGAAATATTCGAAATTTGCTTGTAAAACTTCGTAAACACAGCAGCTTATGCCATCAAAGATGGCGTCTCCGGGGAGGTCACGTGACATTAATTGGCCTGTGGGAAACTATGTATACTCGAGGCTAGTTCACATTCGCCAAATGAACGTCCTCGTTGTGCGAACATTTTATCATCGCCGGCAGGACGCAGGACAAATATATGTGTGTGTGTGTGCGCTGGTAGAAACGCTGTGGGCAGGACTGACAGATCTGCACAGAAATATTCTTCTTCAGTTGTTTAGGCTACACGGGAACCACCGGATCTTCCTGTAAATGTTCTGAAAGTCCGAACCGTACAGAAAATGCGTTCACACTAGAAACAAACCAAGCCTTTGTTCAGTTTGATCCGGACCGAGACTACCTCTTTTCGCCGGACCAAATTTCATCTGTTTGGTCTGGACCGGGGTCCGGGGGAGGTTTCACACCTGTAATTTTGATTCGGACCAAACTGAAAAGTCCGAAAATCCGGACCAAACAAGGTGTGAAAAGGCCCTATATCATTTTTATATTTCTTTTAATTCCTTTTATAACTGTTTTCATTTTTGACCCAAATATGGGTTAAAACAACCCAGCATTTTTTAGAGTTTCCTCATGAAACAAGGAATGACTGCAGAACTAGTCTAATGACTTCTGGGAGTGTAATGGACAAAATCAGACTTTGACCCTTGACCTCCAGCTGTTCAAGCCCAGATTACAACTAGTTTCCATTTCTGTGATGATCTGGAGTTTCACACAGTCATATTTCAAAATTAATATAAATGTGATAAAAATGAATAAAATGAATGAATATAAAATATGATATACCGTTTTTTTTGCCAGTTTATCTATGCATCATCATCTCTTTTAATTCCTTTTATAACTGTTTTAATTTTCCTAGCTTTTATGTTGTGATTATTTTAATTCCTTTCTGTGTAAAGCACTTCGAATTACCATAAGTGTATGAAATATGCTATATAAATAAACTTGCCTTGTCTACAAATGAATATATTTTTTGGCTAATATATTTGTATGAACTCCAGCAGTGTAACGGGTGTGTATTGTCACCTGAGTCACAGACTGTGGCGATGTCTCCTGTCGTCTCGCTGGCGGACACGGCGTTCACTGGACTCTTGTGACCCGTGAGACTCTGAACGTAACACAGCCTAACACAAGAAACCACAAACAAACACTCATTAGAGTCGCATTACTGCAAAACAACACAGAAAATACAACACTGTAACACAGGGTTATTTAATAAGCCATAATTATTATAATATTAAGGCAGTACAAACACTTCTATACTGTACTTTAACTCTTTCCCCAACAGTTTGTATGGATATCTGAACATGCAATATATATACATGTTTTATTCTAGCTTAATGCATTCTTTTTTTATCAGCACTTGAATGTGGGTAAGTTTAATAAAAAAAGCAACATTTTGAGCAAAAAGCAGTTTTTTTTTTTGTCAAAGACGTCGGATCAGATCCAGAACGATGATTAAAACACAGATGGAGTGGATCGAGTCCATCAACACCTCAAAGCTTCACAGTCCTGTAACTTGTCCTGGGTCGACATTTCATTCATAACATTAGGCAGTTTTGATTTATATGCTGTTTAATGTTGATGATTGCATTATTTTACATGTAGCAATGCTTCTATTGCTTGTTTCTGCTTCTTCTTCTCCTGTGTTTTAATTAGGAGATTCTGTACTCTTTCAGTAGATGTGTAACAGCGCCCCCTACCACATAACAGTGGAAACATGGAAAGCCGGGAAAGAGTTAAGTAGAAAGACCGAAAATAGTATTTTTTTGTCAAACGTAATCCAATAATCTTCTAAAAATCCTTGAGGTCTACAGGACCTTATGCTTGAGGATACATTAAAATATATATATTTTGTACATTATAGTAATAAGAATTTGAGGGTGAAAGGTGTCTTAATGCTCCTAAAATAGAAATTGCTCCTGAAGTTTAATTTCATACTGTTGATTTTGATGTGTAAAAGTGTGACTTTAATATTTTTCTGCATCTATGTTCGTATAATATATCCTAATATGCATCCTAATATAGTTGTCTACTAAACCTGGCATTGTATATTATGAATATTGTTGTCTCTCATTACAAATATCATTGGCTAAACTGCTTTTGCTCCCCGTTGTTTTGAGTAAACGTGTCTGCTAAATGCATGAATGTAATATACAGGGTTCATCCACGTGGCTCTTCCAGGTTTATCATGACCCTGAATATATGAATGGTTAAGCACAAACCTGTTGAGGTCCCAGAGGATGCAGGTGCCGTCCCGACTCACGCTGATGAGGATGCTGTAGGGTTTGCAGACGAACAGGCCCGTGACCTCGGCCGTGTGACCGTACAGGTGAACCTGAGACTCCACCTCCATCTCTGTGGGCTGAAGAACACACGGAGAACGACTGTAACTGCAGATATCTCTCAGGGGTTTGGCTAATGGCCTCATTAGAGCACTGATAATGGCCTGAATGAGCTGAAAGAGCGCTTTAACAGATGATTCTGATCTGGTTTTATGGTTCAGGGTAAACAAACCACCACATGGCTGTATGTAAGAGTACAATCAATAAAAGCACTAAAACTGGTCAAAATGCAGGCAAGTAATTGGCTGATAATGCATATTAGTTGGGCTTATTAATCATTCAATACTTGTGCATTTTCAGATTATGGCTGTTGGTTGATAAACTGCCCACTTTTCCCTTTAAAATTGGATTTTTTTTTACACTTGGTCTCTGTTTTATTTGAATAAAAAGATCTGCTAATAAATATATACACTAAATTACCTAAAAAATTTGTTAAAATAATTTCTATGGACCTTGACGATATCTGGCCTTGGAAAAGAGCAGCGTGAGCATTCTTCAGAGTATCTGCTTTTGCTGATCAAAACAAGTTTTTTTTTTTATTTCTCCTTTTTATCATCTACATCATCTTTATTTTATTATAAATGTTTTTAATTCTTTATTAAGCTTTACATAAACAGGGAACCATTAACAGCAATACGATAGGTTGAAACAAGACTTCACATTGCCCTCATTCCTGAATGTTATAAGAGAATGAGAAAAATAAATAAAATTAAATAACTAAATAAAATGAACTTGATAAGAATGCATTCAAATGATATCAGCTGAAATACCTCTCCAAATGTCAGAAAGATTGGTTGAAACGAATAAGAGAAACAGGTTATCAATGAAAGCGCCGTCTGACGCCCAGACTTCAGCCCACCTGTGGGCCGCAGGAAATGTGTTTCTAGGGCAACCGGGAGATGACTAACAAGGCCACTACAAACACTGTGTGTGTGTGTGTGTAGGTGCTCTACAGGGAGTGATAATGGACGTGGGCGGCTGCGTGGGTGGGGGCATGTTGCCATGGTTACGCACCATGGTGGTGGTGAAGCGGTTGCTGTAGGCGGTAATGACTCCACACTTGCTGCCCGTAAACAGCTGACAACTGTCCGGCACCCAGGCACAACTCGACACCTGAGGAGAGACCAGAGAGACCCAGATCAGAGCGGAGACGAGGAAACACACTCATGAAGAAGGGGACATTTTGATGACGTGATTACGTAAAGGGTGAATCTCACAAAACCCGTTAAGAACGAGCCTGGTGGCTCATATTTCACCCAAAATCAAGATCAAAAATTGCACTGCCGTTCAAAGCATTGGGGGGTCAGCAATGTAATTAATATTTTGGTGCTGTTTGCGTGTCGTTCAAAAAATACCGTTTTAAATTTTTATTTCAATGACATGAATGGACTATATTTTCGTTCACGAGTAAGAAGGTGGCTGGCCGCACACTGAATTTAGTAAGACAAAGATGACGTGATTACGTAAAGGGTGAATCTAAAAAAAAACATTAAGAACAAGTCTGGCACATATGTCACTCCAAATAAAAAAATAAATAAAATAAAAATTAATTACACTAGCGTTCAAAGCCTTGGGGGGTATGGGGTCAGCAATCCTTTGGTGCTCTTTGCGTGACGATCAAAAATATTTTTTTTAAATCAATTTTTTCTTCCATTTTTATTATGTACTATATTTGAGTTCGATAATGTTTTTTATTTCATATTTTGTATTTTTAGGGGATTTTATGGTTCTAAATTATATTTGTGCTGTATTTATAATCCATTTATTCACTTTTTTAGCATGGGCTTGAAAATTAAATTGTCGTAATTCTTGAATGCTTTAGAGCAACCAACTTGAGTTTGATTTCTTTTCAAGACGGCACTTGGCAGAATATTGCTTACGTTAATTACATTAATAATACGTTAACATATTATTGCTTACGTTAATTATTGCTTATGTTAATAAATACCCAGGCACAACACCTGAGGAGAGACCCAGACGAGGAGCCTGGTGGCTCATATTTCACCCAAAATCAAAAATTGCACTACCGTTCAAAGCATTGGGGGTTCAGCAATCAGTCCCTCCAGTTTTTCGCGATTCCGCGATCGCTGAATACAACGCAAAATCAACAAATTGTCGCATTTTTTTGCGATCCTGCATAATTCCTAATTTAACCGCAAAATAATCACAAAAATGAAAAAGACCTCACAAAACATTAAATTATAATCACCCAATTGAAATATCTCTAGTTTAATTAAAGTTTCAATGCATTTTACGTGGATACAGATGTTGCGCACGCAACGTTATGTCTGTGAGCGGTCTGTCAGAAACATGGCGAAAGAAAATTTGTCTCACCTGCCCTTTCACATAAGCGCCAAGGAGCGGGCTAAGCAATATTCTGATATATTGCACGAGAGTGGGGGTAAATTGTTTTGTTTTGACCGAGTGACTGCCTGACTGCAGTGTGTGTGTGTGTGTGTGTGTGTGCGTGCGTGTGTGTGACTGACTGCGTGTCACCGCCTGTCAGCGTAAATTCTCTTTATAGCGCTTGAACAAATACACATAGCAACAATTACTTCAAAATATTAATCTTGGCGAGTATTTACGTAAAACTATCAGTAATAACTGATTGGGACGTTTGTCATTACTGTAGTAGGTCTTAAAGTGACAGTAACCTAATTTACCTGCTGTTGTCAGTGTTGTTAATGTTAATCAAGCAACAACAATAGCTAGCACAATTTTTAAAAAAACGTAAATTATCCACTGTTTGTAACTGTATCCTTGTATTTATTTGTCCTGTTTTGTTTCTTTTTGTTATTTGTTATTTGAGTGTTTACTTGATTATTTAAATCATTTCTTGGATGTTCCCGGTTGTGCCCATAGGTTGTTTTAAAAGTTAATTTGATGAGAATTTGATTAGACCAAAATAAACAAGCTTTATGCATTTTGTTTGTGATTTGTGTCATGTATGACTATTGTGCATCTGACATAATACTTTTATGGTAAATGTGATGTCCTAATTATAAAATATAAAAATCGCAAATTTTTTCACAAATTTCTGGAAATTACCACCACAAAATCAGTCATTTTGATCGCAAAAATCACACAAAAAAATCGTGAAATCCTGGAGGGACTGAGCAATGTAATTAATACATTAGTGCTCTTTGCGTGTCGGTCAAAAATTACAAAAATTCAAAAATTAATATGTATTATTGTGTTCTTTTGATTTAGGGGTAAAATATGACCTGGACATGTTTTTGTGAGCTATGCTTTGTAAAGTCAGCTTTATTTCTATAGCATTTCTTTATACAATACAGTTTGTTTCAAAGCAGCTTTACAGGGTTAACAGGAAAATAATGCATTTCGGATGTTGATTCAGTTCCATTGTAAAGATCATCAATTATTAAATTAGTTCATTTCCTCTATAATGTCATCGTCCAGCTCAGTTCAGAGTCAGCACAGTCAGATCAATAATATCGTTGAATATTAAGATGTTTGGTAACACTTTACAATAAGGTTCATTAGTTAACATGAACTAAGAATGAACAATACTGTAACAGCATTTACTAATCATAGTTAATATTAATTTCAACATTCACTAATACGTTATTAAAATCAAAGGTTGTATTTGTTAACATTAGTTAATGCACTGTGAACTAACATGAACAATCAATGAACAGCTGTATTATTATTAAATAACATTAACAAAGATTAATAAATACTGTAACAAATGTATTGCTCGTGGTTAGTTATTACATTAACTAATGTTAACTAAAGAACCTTACTGTAAAATGTTACCATAATATTAAATAATATTGCACACAGGAAGTCCAAGTGATGTCACACAGGAAGTGTGAACTTTTGCATGCATGTGTGCAATTGTTATGCTTCATCAAATTCAACCTTGTTTCCAAAGTGGCTTTAATTTACAGCATTTGGTCCCAAACCAGCTAAAAGTGTGTGCTGTGCATATAACAGACGAGTGTATTGCCACATCACAAACTGAATCTGAAAGCTGTCCAAGTGTAGCCGGCGTATGCTAGCGGCGTTACGGCTCTGACCTGGTGCAGCGGTGAGCACTGGATGAAGTTGATGGGCGGCTCGCTCTGTTTGCTCTTCAGACGCAGCATGTTGTCGGTGTAACCCCAGCTCAGGATAGCAGACCACTGTATGTCTGTGCTGTGCATGCTCCTTACACCTGACACACACAGAGAAACACTTCATTTGTACTTTGAGCTAATTTTCTATGATGGCAAATGCAATTTCTTCAGGTACTATGAGAACTGTGTTCATTGATGTGGATAATTGGGATAAAATGCAGATGCAATAAAAGTAGGACCAAATCATATAGTTAGGCTGATTAATCATTCAATATTTGCACAGATTATGGCTGTTATGGTTGATAAACAGCCTTTTGTTTTTCACATCTGTTATTGACATCTGTTTGAATAAAAATATATGCTAATAAATGTATAAATGTGCACAATACATTTGGAATGCATCAGAAATTCATAGAGAGTGCCATTAAAAAGTTTGGAGTGTGTAAGATTTTTTTTTATGTTTTTGAAAGAAGTCTTCTGTCCACCAATGTTGCTTTTATTTGATCAAAAATACAGTAAAAACAGTGGAATATTATTATAATGTAAATCAGCTGTTTTCTATGTGAATATATAGTAAAGTGTAATTTATTCCTGTGATCAAAGCTACATTTTCAGCATCATTACTCCAGTCTTCAGTGTCACATGATCCTTCAGAAATGATTTGCTGCTCAGGAAACATTTATGATTATTATTAATGTTGAAAACAGTTGTCACAAAATTTTGATTATAATTATCTTATTGAACTATCCCTAATTTAATTAAAGTTGTAATGCATTATTTTCAGGAGGATAGAGATGTTGATAAGATAACTTCGGTACTGACATACTGACCGATGTCAGACTTGCTTTAGATTACTTGTCTAGGCTTGTTGCGATTGAACGGGTCAAATACACATAATCATGTCTAAATGCCTGTTGATGTTTATGTCTTAAGTGAACAAACAGTTTGTGACGTGCGTCAGTATTGGATCGTTGCATTAGTGTAGGTCTTAAAGGGTACCTATTATGCAAAATTCACTTTTACATGGTGTTTGAACATAAATGTGTGTTGGCAGTGTGTGAGCAAAACCACCCTAGAATGATAAAAATCCACCCAGTAGTTTTTTTACTATCTCAATAAATCATAAGCACTGTCTCAGAACACCCTGTTCTAGATTTTCCTCATTGTGACGTAGAAATGAGCTAAGCCCCACCGACGTGATTTGATTGACATCTGGTTTTGGCATAGACCCCGCCCTCGGTGATCTGCATCCTCCATTGTTTCAACGACAGCCGGTAATGTCTCCTAAGAAGTGTGTTGTGGGATGTAAGAATGGACATACTAGTCTTCACTGACATCAGAGCCACTGAAAACGCAGCGGATGGATTTTATTTATGAAGAAAAGGCACCACTTAAACTTCCTAAATACGAGATTCATTTTCTGACTGACTGTTTAGTGAACGAGGGTCAAAGTTAATCCTCAAGTGTGGATCGTTGCCTACAGTTCGCGATCCAACGTCACCTCCAGAAAAAGTAAGTGTATTTTATGATTTTTGAGCAAATAGTCATTTCAATCGATGTCAGCAAGTTCAACAACAAATGCGTCTAAAGCTATTTATTGTCGTCGTCATAGGATGTCTCAACAAACAACGTCAGACAGTTTTATGTCACGTAGGCATTTTTTGCAGCATTTACAAATGTAAATAAATTAAGGTCTGCTCTATCTCCATAGACAGTAGGCTATATAAACGTCTATCTCCCTCCCCTTAAGAAATAAATAAAAAATTTGTTTGTACTTCACAGTAGTGTGTGTGTGTGTAGTTTAAAAAAATTGCGCGAACGTTATCACAGTTCGTGTGTGTGTGTGTGTGTGTGTGTGTGTGTGTGTGTGTGTGTGTGTGTTGCACATCCATAATGGCAAAAGGGACGCGATTAAAACTTTGTAAGTACAGAAATGTATCAAATAACCATTCCGATACGTTTAGTCCATTCTCATTCGTGTTTATTCTGTGCCGGAGTCTCTTCATCATCTAGGTCCAGCAGCAGGGCGGGGATATGCAGCTCATTTACATTTAAAGTGGTACACACAAAACAGCTCTTTTTAAAACAGGCCCCAAAAATGACATTTTCAAATGGTTATAATAAATTAACTGTGGCGTATTTTGTGCTGAAACTTCACAAATGCATTCTGGGGACACCCAAGACCAACATTACATCTTCTAAAAAGGGGCATAATAGGTGCCCTTTAAAGTGAAATCAGCCTAATATACCTGGTGTCTGTGTCGTTAATGTCAATCAAACAACAACTGTTTGTATCTGTATCTTTATTTGTTCTATTGTCATTTGTTTCTTATTTTATTACTGACTATTTAGCCTACTTAAATACTTACAAAATTACTATTAAGCAAGTTTTTGTTTAGCTGTGGTTTGCTTATAAGATTTTGGTCATATTGCCTACCTTAAGTGATCATGTTATTAAAGCTAGATAGTACACCGTTACACTAGCCTAGCAAGTTATCTAATAGCCTAACAATTTTGAAAAAATAAATAAATAATTATTTCAGGTTCGTTACAACACCGCACTCAATATCCCCCTTTTCAAGTCTGAAAAAAGTTATTTTTTGTTTTAAAAGTTAGAATGTATCAGAATTTGGTAAGAGACCAAATTAAACAAGATTTATGCACTTTGTTTGTTCTTTTGTGTCATTTTTATGGTAAATGTGGTATCCTAATTATATTAGACATTTTTAGAAATAATCCCCACAAATCACCATCATTTTTATCACAAAAATCACACAAAAAAAATCATGAAATCCTGGTGTGACGGAGTTTAAAGTTTTGTTTTGATTTTTTTTTTAAGATTGAAAGTTTAAAAGAACAAACAGAACTGGTTTAAAATAGAAATCTTTTGCATCATCATGAATGTCTTCAATTTAATGCATCCTTGATGAATAATATATTAAAAAATAAATAATAATAATAATAATAATATATATATATATATATATATATATATATATATATATATATTTTTTTTTAATATATTATTCATCAAGGATGCATAAGGTCTATAATTGTATGCCTATATGAATGATGAGGCAGTTTCTCGTGTGTGTGTGTGTGTGTGTATGTGTGTGTTTCCTCCACCTTGCTCCTTGCTGTAGATCATCATGAGGCAGAACTTGCGGGAGAGGCCACAGATGGCTCGTGTGGGCAGCGCCAGCAGGGACCCGAAGCGTTCGCCGTGAGGTTGGCTGAAACACACCACGGGGTCCGGAGCACTGGGGGATCCCACGTACTCGCCCCATTTCAAGCCCTTTATCCACGGCAGAGGACTCTGGAAATCACAGGAGAGGATTAAAGGCTGTAAAAGACCATTTGGGATTCATGCAACACACGCTGTAAAGCGGTCGACCAATCACAACAGACTCTGACCAATCAGAGCGGAGTCGACTCTCGGAAAGGAGGGGGTTTAGAGAGACTGAATCTTCGAATGAACCGTTTTCTGCTCTTTGATGAACGAGGTGATGTATTTTATGAGAAAATTAAAGTTTTTTTGACCTTGGATGCATGTCGGACTGCCTACTAATCGTTAGTCGACTAGAAGAGGCTTGGTCGGCCAACATTTTATTAGTTATTTAGTCACAGAAAAAAAAAAACTCCACAGGAAGTGGCGAAATCACGCGGTTCGTGAGGGACAGATCGTTAACAGCAGGAAATCCAAACATTCATCAACCTCAAATATGGCTTATCACTTGAAACATGTAAGTAGTAGCAACTTCACAAGTCGGCTCGCTCTGAACCGAAACTCAGTGTATACCTGCCTCACAGACATGAGAAATATATCTATAGAAAGCTTGAAATGTTTATTTTTAAATGGACCAATCCGAATGGAAAATAAGTATTCTCAGATTATGTAATCCGTATGAAACGTCCACTACTGCGGAGATGACGAGTCAGCCTTGTCGACGTAATGTCTGCACCCGAAAACATTAGCAATAAATTATTAAAATGTTTTGACAGTCTCCCATTCATAATCATTATGTTTGCCGGTGCGCTGTGGCAAGATTTATGCGTGCGTTTTAGCACTGATTAGACTATGTAATATATAGGCAATTAATGCTGTCAAATCACTAGTTAAAGGGACACTAGGTAACTTTTTAACCTTAACTGAACAGCTTCGGAGTCAGTGGAATGGTTATATTACTTATTTCGGGTTGAATGGTGGTGGTTTCGCACCCCCCTGGTGCCCGAGAGCGGAAAAAACTCACTTGCAACTTTGGGACGCGGGTCGGCGTCAGGAAGTATCGCGTGATATCAGGTCTCGCGATGTAACGAATTGCTTGACGGCACTGCACACGTACACGCCCCTATTCAAGCACCGGCGGGCTAGCTATAAGCAAAGGGCAACGATAGATTGAGTTATGGCTGAGGCTGAGCCTGTAAAAAAGAAGCAGAAAGCTAGGAAATCTTTGTCGGAGGACCAACGAAAGAGGAAACGGGAGACTGACCGAGCAATAAGTCAGACTCGAGTAAATATATCGGACCGGCTTTTTCAGAATGGCGAGAACTGAGAGAAACAGAAGCCTGCAAAACGGATGCTGATCCTGCTGTTGCACTTGTAAGTTAAGTATCTTTGGAATAAACTGTGTTTAATATTTAAATTTCAAGTAATTGCGACCTCAGGATGTTTGCTATTGTCTGTAAAGGTTTTTATTATGATCGCTGTCTGTTAGGGGCTTACTAGTACGCTAGATACTATAACTTTGATGTTAGCATTGTCATAGCAAACACGTTTGATTTCTGTAGTTGTTTGGCCGTTCCTCTGTCGGTTTTATTTGTGTAACTTACACTTTTATTTTATGTCACTAAGTCAACGCGTCTGATAGTAGGCAATATCAGACGCGCAAAATGTTGCACATATCATGATCGAGCTAGAAAAAACGTTCTGATGTTTTCTTAGACAAGCAAAGGTAAACCATCATTCTACCAGATGAACTTATAGACCTTGCTAATATAACTTTAGACAAATATTAGCCTCCGATATATATATATTTTTTATGCTCATGCCCATTCTCCCAAAAACAAACAAACAAACAAACACGAAAGCAGTAGTTCGCCTCGTTCATATCGTTCGTTCCCGGTAAAAATACTAGTATGCATGCCTCGGTAGACATAACTGGTTTTGAAATAGCCGGTTCCTCTGCTCAGCTAGGTTGACAGCTGATCAGCTGGGTTGCTCGTGGCGAGGGGGGAGGAACAACAGTTCGTTTTTACGACAGAGTGTTTGAAAGCATTATACTACCAGACACTAGGGGGAACTCGTAGAGAAAAAACACTCAGACTTGCATAATGCCCCTTTAATGTGGCATGTTACTATGTTTACTCAGTTTGCTGGGAAAGTTCGTGTAAGCCAAATCTGTGCAGATTTAGTGCAAATACTCGTGAGTCATCATGATATATTAATTACAGCGTATTACACAGAATCTGCTCATATCTGGCTTACTTGAACACACACGTCACTATGCAACAAATAACAGCACGCTTGTTCATTTGCATTGAAGCAATAGCGAAGATTAAAAAGCATTTGTTTAACAGAAAAGACATTGCTATTTTCCAACATCCTACATTTTTTTTATGTTCTTTGTACTGTATAAATCGGTCCACCTTACACACTTTTGGTGATGAGGATGAAAGAGGAAGGGAGGAGATGGCTGGATGACAGGATTTTTTTTTTATAAAAAAATGAACGTGTAAAATCTGTGATGTAGTTAATCTGGTTCTTTTTTTTTTCTTCTTTTTTTTGGCTAGTAGAAGTTCTGAATGGCAGGTAACTTAAAAATTTAGTAGCCAAATTGGCCGGTGAGTGAAAAAGTTAATTTCAAACCCTGCGTGTAAACCTATTGTAGGAGACTCAAAAACAAAACTAGGAACCTTTAAAATAGCACAAGAGGGGCACTTTAAAATCATCCTCAAGCTATTTAATGTCAAACTGCACAATAATTTCCGCAGTGTGTGTGTGCTGTACCGGGTAGGTGGAGTCTTTGGGCTGTAGTAATTGGGCTGTAATTAGTAGACTAATCGCTTAAATGAAAAATCTTACTAGAAAAATCTTTAGTCGAAAGGCAGCCCTAGATGCATGTAAACGCATTGTAGAAAACTCAAAAACAAAACTAGGAACCTTAAAAATAGCATAACGGGGCACTTTAATATCATCCTCAAGCTATTTAATGTCAAACTGCACAATAATTTCCGCAGTGTGTGTGTGCTGTACCGGGTAGGTGGAGTCTTTGGGCTGTAGTAATTGGGCTGTAATTAGTAGACTAATCGCTTAAATGAAAAATCTTACTAGAAAAATCTTTAGTCGAAGGCAGCCCTAGATGCATGTAAACGCATTGTAGAAAACTCAAAAACAAAACTAGGAACCTTAAAAATAGCATAACGGGGCACTTTAATATCATCCTTAAGCTATTTAATGCCAAACCGCACAATAATGTCCGCAGTGTGTGTGTGCTGTACCGGGTAGGTGGAGTCTTTGGGCTGTTCCCGGCTCTCTCGGAAGGCCAGCTGCACCAGGAGGCCCATGGCCGCCGGCAGTTCTGCATCCGAGAGGAGTTTGGTTCCCGCTCGGCTGATGTGGGAGGCGTTGAACAGCTGTCTGGGAGTTTGGCCGTACGTCTTGATCATAGTTTCCAGAGCCCGACGCTGTACAGGGTCTTCAACAGCAGAAACGTCCATGCCAAAGTAAGTCTAAAGAGAGAGGGAGGGGAAAAATCAGATTTATTTACGGATGCTAGTTAACAGGCTGAAGCGCAAGTCCGATGTTTATCGATGTCTGATGGATTTGAGAAATCGAAAGAGCAAAGACAGCCGATCCACAATAATGCTGATACATACAATAATGTTCAAAAGTTTTAGGTCAGAAATATTTTTTTTAAAGAAATTAATATTTTTATTCAGCAAGGATGCATTAAATTGATCAAACGTGACAGTAAAGACATTTATAAATCTTTTCCAAATAAATGGTGTTCTTTTGAAACTTTGTATTCATAAAAGAAACCTGAAAAATAAATGTATCACAGTTTCCACAAAAATATTGATTGTTTTCAATAATCATAAATGTTTCTTGAGCATTAAATCATCATATTAGAATGATTTCTGAAGGATCATGTGACACTGAAGACTGGAGTAATGATGCTGAAAATTCAGCTTTGATCACAGGAATAAATTACATTATACTATATTTTCAAATAGAAAACAGCGATTTTAAATTATAATAATATTCCAGTGTTTTTACTGTATTTTTGATCAAATATGCAGCCTTGGTGAGCTTTTTTCAAAAACATAAAAAAATAAACGTACCCATTGAATGGTGGTGGTCCTAAAATAAGCTTAATTTCTTTTAAGCACAATATAATTTTTTTGTGGCTGAACATGTTTTTGACAGGCTTTGCTTTTTTAAAAAGATCAAAAGACGTAAAATATCAGTGTGAAGTGTGCTAAAGCTGTGCGTAATAAGGAATCGTACTGCAGGATGAAAGACATTGATGGCGTGGACTGCAGCTTTGCCCTTTTGCTTGAGCCCGAACACCAGGTCAATCCACTGGCAGAGCGTCTGGGAGACTTGATCCGATTCCAGAGCCTGTCTGTGTATGAGGATGAAGAGTCGCGGGTCGTTCCTGGCCCAGGGCGGCAGATTCACGTGGTTCACCCGCTCGCTGTTCTGCCGCACGCCAAAGTCAAAACCTGCCAGAGGGGAGAGCGGGAAATACCACGCTAACATTAGCAAGCTGTTTTAATATGATTCTTGAATGTTTTACATGAATAGTCATTGGTTATATCTAGGTTACCCTCATCCTTCCCTTGTGTCCTGTAAAAAAAATTTTTGTCCAGAAAGCTTATTTTATTTCATTTGAATAATATTTTTTATTGTATTTACCTTTAAATTCCTATATTTAATCAATAAATAATAAATAGTAATTTAGTCATTTAAGCACATTACTCACATTCTTTCAACTTAAATTCAAAATAACTCACAATTTCATGCATAAACCTTTTAATTCAGCTCAAAATATCTTACATTGGGTGTCTTTTCAGACCTCTTGTGGAAAAAAAATAATATAACATGATATTTCATGACTCTAGATGGCCTTATAGCTCTATATAGAGTAAATGAGCTGTTCCTCTGGGTCCTAAAGTCAGTTTCTCTTCAGTATGCATTCAGATACACATGTAGACTGGTAAAGTTTTAGCATTTTTAGGTTGAATTTTGAGCATTTTTAGGTTTTTCTATGTGTACTGAAGCATTCCATTCATTCCTAAGAGGGTCAAATTGACCCGCGAGGGAAGGATTTGTTACTTTTAAAATTTTAACCACAAAACTCTTCGAATCCATTACATTTTTTGGTGTATTCGAGGTTAAAGTGTGACAAAAAAAAATTTCAAAAACAAGTTCAAACAATTTTTGACCCATGGGGAAGGATGAAGGTTAAAGGTTATGTTCTTTTTTTGATTGTGACAGACATTTTCTTCATGAGAAGTTGGATGTTGGATGCTAGAAGAAACCCAGGTGTAAAAGAGCATCCACCTTCTCTGTTGACCAGGAACTCGGGCAGGTAGAAGAACTCTGGGATGAGCTCTTTGACATCCGTCATGGACTCGAAGGACGACAGACGCCACGTGGTGTTCATGGAGTGAAACGTTCGGTCGGGAATATCAAAGCTCTGGTCTGCGAGACACACAAAACCTTTCATTAGTTTCTTGTGCTACCTAATATGGATAAACCAACTGAACTAAAAATAGCCGGAGAAAGAAGGAAAGAGGCTGGATGAAAGGCCTGATCATGTTTCTGAGGCTAATGCATGTAGCGTGAGACTTCAGAAAGACCCTTTTCAATGACAGCCTTTAAAAGCATCACACTGACATGTTTGAAGACGTCGCTGCAAACACAGGTGCTGTTAAATATTAAAAACGTGGCAATGCTGAATCATAATTGAAGAGGGTGATGTTGCAAAAACCTCAACGAGTTATGAACAGACAACAGATCATCATTCAGGGTTTTATAAGGGGTGGTTGCATTAGATTTTTAAGTATTTGATTTTTATGTTCTGGAGCTTCTGCTTTCTTGAATATGCAAATCATGAACATTTACATAATAAGGTACGAAATGTCGTGTTGAAGGATGATGCTAGGCGCAGCACAGCACAGTGATTTTCCATGTATTAAAAGGTTTTAGTAAAAATATGTATATTAATATTGCTATTCATTAACCCTGTAAAGCCTGACATATGAAATAATAGTATATATTAATGAGAAGTTTATTGAACCTTTAGATAACATCTAAAAAGAAATCATTTGCATATGTTTTTTTTAATTAAGTATCATATTTGATATGTAACAGGCTTTTATGAAAATGCATTCATGCTATTTAGCAGACGCTAATGTTCATATGGTCAAAAAGTGATGATATTATGCTTATAATGTAAATCAATGAGATCTGTATAACAGTATAGCAGATACGGACATAAAATGCATATAAATATCAATATCTGCCAATAATCTGTCTTAATAAGATGATATTTAAATGCTTAGTTTTATGATCAAAGCTCTGTATTTTTTTGCGATACAATGATGATTGAAAAATGAACTAATTAAATCTTCCTCAAAAGCCTGATGATCATATTTGACACTCAAATTTTAACATGATTTTTCTAAAAAAATATTTATGGATAATCAAGTAAACGGTAGTAGGTGTTCATTTTGAAATATTATTAACAATATCAAAGTTATTCTTACGCTTGATAAAAATCAGATTTGACGGCAGAAAGACACATGAAGCTCGAGCTGAAGGAGGACGTTTCTACAATTATACTAAAAGACTTTTACTTTATAAAAGTCTAAACTATAAATCAGAGATGGATAGCAAAGTATGAAAGCAAAAAAAGCAAAGCAAAGTTTGATCATGTTGATCAATTAGAAGCCATAGAAATTTGCATATTAAATATGACACAGTAGGCTTTGTTGGGTTAATATATACAGTATATATATATATATATATATATATATATATATATTTACTTCATTTACTTATTAAACAACCTTTGTTGAGTTCAAATACTGAAGAATGGCATGGAAACATTTTTAACTTTTACATTCAATATTTTTGACTCTGCTTGGTCAAAAGGCTGAACGATTTTGAAAACTTCGATAAAAGTTTGAACTGACCTTGATAGGCCAGAAACATCTTGGTGAAGGGCGGCAGCCGGACCAGGAAGTGCAGCACAGTGCCGCTGTTGGAGTAGTGAGAGCCGTAGTGATAAGGCTGGACGGGCGGCATGGGGTCGTCCTCTCGCTTGCCCTTCTTAAACTCCTCTTCCAGATACTGCGGAGGACATCAATAGTTAGTTACACTTACACACACCTAATGACATCAGCTGTAAACATATACGCTCTAAAAGAAATATGGATACAAAATGATCAAAGAGTGTAGAAACCGTGCTATCTTCTGTCAGCTGTCTTCTAAGGTAGCATATTGAAATGGTGTCTCATAAGTAAGGGTGTCACTTAATGCTCAATCTCGATCATCGAATCAAAAAATGGAATTGTCGATGCTGTCACGCCCCATATGTCACGTCAGCTCGGCTTGCCTGTAATAGGTAAAACTCCTTTTCTCAAGAATATTGAAGCCTTTATTTTAAAACGCATTGCAGCTGCACAGCGAGAGCATCATAGCTCGTCTGAGCGAGCTGTTTGGCTGTGCTGCGGCAACTGCACAAACCTATGGTGAGTTAGCAGTGGTGTGCGGTCCAATGGGAGCGCTTGGCGCCCTGCCAACCTCGAGCGCGCCAATTTGGACGCGGCTGAAGTGTATACATTCAGAGAAAACTCGCCAAAGGACTTAAGGTTTAAATCGACTCAAGCGAAGTACCTGATATGAGCGAAATAGCACGGCAAGGCAACGCAGTACTCGTTCCCTTATCTCTAAGGAAACCGAGGTTACGCAACTAACCAAGTACGTTCCCTCACGAGAACGTTCTCTCGTACTGCGATGCAAACGCTGTGGGAACCCAATTTAAAACACCGTGCTATTCGCCTGTGACTGCTCTGAGGAGCCCCGGGACTATAATAGGTAATAGGTTATTGTTTAAGTTTCCAATTGACTTAAGATATAAGTTATTGTTACATTATGTTGTTAATAAACGTTTTAAATTTGACAATGTAGTGTGTGTTACATTGCGAACAAAGGTCAGATATTATTATATTGCATAAAAGTCTAAAAATGGCATAGCTTGTGCTTTCAAATTATTATTTTTTTAAATCGAGAATCGAATCGAACCGTGACTTTAGAATCGAAAATGTAATCGAATCGAGGATTTGGAGAATCGTGACACCCTTACTCATAAGGGATTAATGCATGGGAGATTTGATTTATGGCATTGCTAAGCTAAAATTTTCCCTTTCTGCAAAGGACACTTGTGATTGTACGTCAGAATTTTAGCCAGATGAAAATGTCTTAGAAGGCAACATAATGTGCTGCTGGGAAAGCCCTTCGTGCCGGGCCTGCGCCTGTGATGCCTATGTAGACAGTTCACCAGATTTTGGAACAAAGCCACAGTGTGATTGGTTAACAGACGCTGGTGTAAACAGGAATTAAAGCCCTGCAGTGCTGCCGTACCCTGTAATTGTCCACATAACGGTCTTCCTTCTCTTTAGACTGCACTGCGATGGGTTTGCTGAGGCTCCTGTTATATAAAAAAGAAAAACAGAAAGGAAAAATCATCATTTGCATACTTGTCTATAATATATATATATATAAGCTCAACAGCTCAACACTCAAAAACATTTTTTTTTATGTTTTTAAAAGTATCTTAAGTCCATCAAGGCTGGATTATGTGATTATATAGTAAAGTGTAATTTATTCCTGTGATCAAAGCTGAATTTTCAGCATCATTACTCAAGTTTTCAGTGTCACATGATCCTTCAGAAATCACTCTAATATGATGATTTGATGTTCAAGAAACATTTATGATTATTATCAATGTTGACAACAGTCGTGTTGCATCATATTTTAGTGGAAACCGTGATACACTACCATTAAAAAAAAAATTTCATTCAGCAAGGATGCATTCAATTGATCAAAAGTTACAGTAAAGACATATAATGTTACAAAATATTTATATTTCAAATAAATGCTGTTCTTTTAAACTTTATATTCATCAAAGAATCCTGAAAAATAAAATGCATCACAGTTTCAACAAAAATATGAAGCAGCACAACTGTATATGAGAATTTATAATTATATGTATTACAAAAAAATCTGATGGCGATACTGAAAATTAGAACATACTTCCATGTGTACTATTTCATAGTTTTGATGACTAGCGAGAGCTAACACTATTATTAATGGGCCAAATGGGCACAGAAATCAGTTGATGCCAAATTAATCAGTAGGGCTGGGTATCGATTCAGATGTTCCAATTCCATTAGATTTCGATTCCCGATTCGACTCAATGAATATAGATTTAATACAAATTATATATTTATAAAAAAGAACGGTGAACATAAGTATTTTAATTAATAAGTGGTAAATTAATAAAAAGAAATTAAGAGCCACAAACCTGTATATTAAACTCTTTTTATTTTAGGTACACTCGGGTATATTAAAACCCAACTTCAAATGCATACAATGAATAGACAGGATTTTGATGCAAGATGAAAAATTGATGCTGAAAATTGACAAGTCAGAACAGTCGCATGCCTTGATCAAACAGGATCAGGTTATTTTATGTTTAAGATAAAACACATAAAATCTCACAGCATTAGCTGTAACATGGAGACTGCAAGGCTATAAACAGTGCAGGAATACTAATACTGGCTTTTGGGTGATAGATAAATAAATATGGAAAAAAAATCGATTTGTGGCGTTTAAGAACCGTTTTTGAATTGACCATATTTAAAAAAAACGATTAATCGAAAACATTTTTTTTTTTTTTTTGCCAAGCCCGATTTATCAGGCTATCACTAATGAAAAATGGCATTCAAATACAGTAATAATGCTGATTGGGGTCTGACCTGTAAATGGAGGCCTCCTGCAGGTCCAGAGTCTCACTGATGTAGTCTCTCAGGATGAAGGGGAAGACGGGATACTGCATGAGGTCGTTGAAGGAGCGGCCCGCGTGCTTGTTGAGATGAGTGAGGTACTCAAAGTTGGTGATCTGTCCTGAGCTCCACAGGTGCGTGAGGGCCGTGATGTTGCCGTACTCCAGCAGGTTGGGCAGGTCTGAGGTCAGGATGTTGTGGTAGACGTCATCACGAAACTGAGATGGAACAAACAGGAAGTTACGGTTGGGCAAAATTCTGAATTATGGAATTGGGTCTATTTCAATTCATGAGTGGGAATTTATTAATTAAATAAATTAACTAATTAATAATGATTAATTAAATAAATATTTCTGTTTGTTTATTTGTGCAAAATATAAAATATGCACAATAAAAGGCAAGAAAATACAATTTATATACACTGCAGGTTATAAATACATAAATAAATAAATAAATATATATATATATACACATACATACATATACTGTATATTAGGGTTGGGAGAATCACGCTTCTTTTGTTTACGATTAAAAATTTTTTTTTTTTTATTCCAGAATCAATATTAATACAAATTAAATTGCTTTATTTTTGTCCTTGCTAATAGACGAGGTTGACAGAAGTTAGCCACTTTCGTTCTAACAGAGGATGAAATGTGTCGTTATCTATGAGTGACGTAATATCCAGGCATGAAAACAGGTCAGGGGTAAAAAAGGTGAGAAGGATGCGGCATATATACCCCCCCCCCCCCCCCCCCCCAAATAAATAAATAGCCTAAATAAATGTAATGAGTGAGTAGGAAGGTGTGAGAGTTAACACGAACAGATGGGACAAGTACAAAATTCTCATAGTATTAGGCTACCAGTGTTTCTCACAGGATATTTGGATCACTGTGATGAGTGGACCTCTGCCACTCTAGGGGGGTTCGGGGGCATGCTCCCCCGTAAGAAAATTTTGTGCTTTTTAATGTTAAATTCATCAATCTGGTGCAAATTAAACAAAGAAAAATTCAAAACTCTTTTAGTTACAGTGTCTGTCTACATTACTACTACAATAATAGTTATAATATTAATCCCATGATAGTAATAGCCATATATTGTAAAACAAATGCACTGAAAAATAAAGGAAACTTTCATAATTAGTTTTGAACTAATTTCTATACTTGAAAGAGTATATTTCTATACTTCACATTAAAGATGTGATTGGGCTAGCCCAGTGTCAATGGGCCGCTGATCTACGTGTTTCTTCGGGTGTCAAGAGAAAAAAAACTATTTACTACTACTATTTATCACGCATTAAAAATGCCCCAAACCAGTCGTCTGTATGATAATCTGAAACAAGGACTGGTGAGCCGTTGTCCTGCTTCACTTCACAGATGCTGAGTGAAAGGAGAATTATAGAATGAAAGGATAGGCCTACTCATTTATATGACACTTTATTCATCAGGAGAACAGCTCGTTCAGCGCGTCATACGTCGTCCTTTCAGTTTCGGTTTTCAATCGATCAAGTTTTCACGTTCTCTCGATAAACCACCCCTTTCAATCCGATCGAAATTATTTGTAATAGAGCTGACACTTTGAGTTTTTAACGGGTTATGTTAAAGCCCTACTTGTTAGTAATGTTTTTATGAAATATCTCTAGTGAATGCATTATCATATCACCGTATTATTTACCGCCATGCGAGCCACAAATTAAAGCTTGGCGAGCCACATGAGGCTCGCGAGTCGCGCAATGAGAACTTGTTCCTGCTCGCTCAGCGTTCACAGCGCCCGCGCCCGCTCGCGATATTATCTCGCCCACTTCTATGTCAAAATTAAAAATAATGACATTGGCAACATCGCTGTCTGTATCTGACAGGACAGTTAACATTGTAAGCTAACTTACCTCAGGCTTGCTTTCCGACGTGCGGTTCTTTGTTCGGCAGTGTGTCCAGTTGTCAGACTCGCGGTGTAAAAGACTTTGAAAACATTTCTGCCCTAACGTTACTCTGACTCGTGTTGGCTGTTATGTTTCGGCATTAGGAATGATGATTGTTTTTTAAAGCTGCGAAGTTTATGGTAACTTTATAGGGGATAAATGCTGGCCTCGACCTCGACCCCCCCCCCCCCCCCAATAAATAATTTCTCATCGGATCTGCACAAATCACGTAGGTGACCCTTTTAGGTTTTAAAACGGCGAATTTCGCCGAAAGGTGAGGAGTTTTCATGCCTGAATATCCCAAGTGGACGCGTGGAAGAGACGTGAGACTGAGCGCACTGAAAGCCCTCGCGCTGCTCATATACTGAGAGAGAGAAGACAGTAGAGCTGCACGATTCATCTTTAAAAGACTGTGATCTCCATTCAAACACCCACGCGATCTTCTTTCAATTCGTCTGCATATTAAACCTTTGACAAAATCATATCGCAACATTCAAATCTGTCATAAAGAGAGTCATCATAAAACAGCTTCACAGTCTTTTCAACCTCATAGTATCATTATTTCTGTGATACAATAGTTCAAAGATGGGATAAAAGTTTAAAGTTCAAATATACACACATCTCTACAGTAGAGATCAAAATAGAGTAAATAAAGCACATACTCTCTCTCTCCCACTCCAGCACACACACATACAGGAGTACGGACACACACTCTCACAGAAACGACATTTCTCACTAGCGAGGTAATAACGGCGCTGTTCTTGAAGCAGATAAACTTACAGTTTCACTATTAGTAGAGACGCTGCTGCAAACACAGACTCAGGTAATTCACACACACTTAATCTCTCTCTCTCTAATAACTGCATTAGTCTGCTATCAGTGGCTCAAGTCTTCATTCCTAGCTCTAAAATTATATTTTGGAATCAGCAACGGAGGTGTGGGATGAGATGCACAATAAATTAGTCCTGCACACCAGGGGCCTAATTTATAAAACTGTGCGTAGGAACCTTACTAAAAGTGTACGTGCGCCCGAAAGCCAAAAATGGCGTACGCAAAAAAATATTCAGACTTATAAAACCGTGCGTACGCCAGAACCTGCGCAGAATTCACTTTATAAAACCCAGTCAGCGGAAGATTGTGCGTACATGCGTCTCCACCCGAAATAACCATATATGGAGCTTACAACGCCTAGTTTTACTATGCAGATCCTCATCTACATATCATTTGCATATGATTATTCATCCACGTGATAACTTAAACGTTATCACGTGGATGAATAATCATATGCAAATGATATAAACGGTACAAGAAACATTACATTAATACAAATCAAGTAGTTGTCTGTCCTTGCCTTGTTTTTGAATAGCCTACATAAATCAAATAGTGTAAAATACATTTCAGAGAAAGTTTTTCTCAATCTTTACCACTTGCCGAATTGTATTTTTAATTGATTTATATTTTTAATGGAAACAGATAGGCCTTGGGCATTATTTGCACGAAACTATTTTCTCAGACAATCTGGTATTATCATGATAAGCAATTATCTCTGTGGTTAAAACATTAAAGCACGCCACAGGAAAAGTGTTCAAAAACAATCGCATCCACAACAAATATTTCTAATGATTGAATTAAATTTTTTTTTGTAATTTCAGTAATGATTTCATGTTTAAGTGTTTAACTCCATTAATTTTAATGGCATATTTAATATAAATGTTTATATCAGAAGTATTTTATTTATTTAAACTGTTATTTGCGTCAGTTTCACTAAACGGCTCAACACGCTCGCTGCCGCGGACATTTAAGAAGGAATGGATATTTGCTTCAAGTGACAGGCTTGGTGATTGAAATTGTATTTGTATAATCTTTCTGTATATGTTTAATTTTCTTTAGATTTTCTGTATAAAAGTGACCAAAAATACATTTAACTCCAGCTCACCATCGGTGTCGCCAAAGTGCTCCATCTCCAAAACGTTCGTACGCATGGGTCAGAGTTTGCGTGCAGGTGCGCAAATTTTCCCGTCAAGTTTTTCTTTATAAATCCCACCTTTTGCGCAGGAACTGGCGTACGCATGTTTTCAGCCCCGTTTTGTGCGTACGCAAGCTTTATAAATGAGGCCCCAGAGCATTTTAAGGTTTGAGCGTTTAATACATATATATATATATATATATATAATTTGTATATGTATATGTATGAGCAGAATAATTGACTTTGGGCTGTTAAATTGTTGTAAAGTAATGCACACCCAATGTGCATTATTTTTCTAATAATTCAACGGCCTGTCGTCAATTATTCCTTACATTCATATATATATCAGTATATATATCAATACTAATGTCAATGTTTCTAAATATAGCCCATATGTTGTGTGGAGTATATGCATGATTATGGGTAATTTATTCTGAAAAATAAAAACATATTATTTAAAACACTACACTTACGGCAGTTACATAGCTATGCTTTCTTGTATTGAGGAACCATTGCCACACTTGAACGTCATTAAACTGTCACAAGCCCTGTGTAGATTAGCAGCTAATGCTCGTTGTGTTTGACAATGGCATTGTTACCTTGGCGGTATCAAACGCGAGCAGCAGCGTCCTGCCGTTAGTGAGGAAGATCTCCATCGCATTATCTCTGAGCTGCCACCAGCGCTTGTGGACCTCCTTTATCTCCTCGTACGTCCAGGAGAAGGAGGCCGGCTCTGTCTCTCCATGAGGACTCTGGGGGAAGGACACATTGTGAACCTCTAAAACACACACACGCCTCATAACATCTATTAGCAGTGGGTGGCGTGACCAAAATCTAGTATCATGGTATGAGTAACTTTATATATCACCGTAAAAGTAATCTTATTCCGTTATTTAGTTGCTGGAAAAATTATGCATTTTTTTTTATTTTTTTTAGATCAGGGTTATTTTCGTAAACTAATACTTAAACTATATTTATTCTACACAACATCAAAGAATAGTGCATAAGTATGTGAATTGGGACACACCTATAAACTTATTTTATTTCGACTAGTTGCCAAGGTAATATTTCTCATTTTTATTTAGTCCAAGTACTAAAATAACTATTAAATAAAATATACTAAATAAACAAAAACTTAATACAAACTATATATATATATATATATATATATATATATATATATATATATATATATATATATATATATATATATATATATATATATATATAAAAATAAAATATACTAAATAAACAAAAACTTAATACAAACTATATATATATATATATATATATATATATATATATATATATATATATATATAAAACTAATAAAAATAACAAAAATATAAAACAAGACGACTAAAACTTTAACTAAAATGAATTAGAATATATAAAAATAAAATTAATTCAAAATATGAATACAAGCTATAATAGTATATCAGTAATACTAAAATAACACTGGTTTAGATATTATATAATATTATATAATAGACTAGTTTAAATAATAAGGTAAAGCCTATTTTTGAACGATTTAACAAATTAAATACTTCACAATTATTTTCACTTTTTTATTTGGAACTTGATGGACAAAAACCAAAAGATCAGATTGCTCATGATAAACATATTTCCAAACGTTTAGGAAAAAAAAAAACATACTTGGTTATCATGCGTCTCAGCAACATTATCCTCCACAAAGTACATCCCAGATTTTCCTGCAGACCCGTAAAACACAACAGATGATTTTAGCGGCGGACACAAGGAATAAAGGATCATGTGATGGAGGTTTGGAACGAGTCTTACCCAGCAACAGCTCTCCTGCCATCTCTCTAGAGGGCGCCACACTGATGCACCTTCTCGTGAACCTAAAACAGAAGAGCATTTTGTGTTTTGAGATTCTGCACCGTGGCTCTGGCGATGACACCTCAGTGTGCTTCTCGTGAGGTGAGAGTACCTGATGGGCTCACTGGTGGCTTTGTCCTTCACTATGGATGAAGAGGAGTAAGCCTTGTCCTCAAACAGGAATGCTAGCGGAGCCTTGATGGCATCTGTGATGGGCAAACCACACGCATGAGATCAATCCATCAGCTGATCAATCATATCACAGCTTTTGGTACATTTCTGTTTGTGTCATATTGATTTGTTCATCTAAAAAACATGCAGGGGTCACATTTCATCCCAAAGTCCGAAAAAGTATTAATTAATTAATTTACTTATACTTACTTATTTATATGCTAATATTATTATTTACTTACATTTGTTGGTTTACTTATTTAATTATTTACTTACTAATTTTACTGATATACTTATTTAAATATTTATTTATTTATTCTTATTTATTTACTAACTTACTAATTTACTTCCCAATTTTACTTTAATTTTCTTATGCATTTACGTATTTACTTGTTTGTTTACTTATTAAATTTCTTATTTACTTATACTTATTTACTTAGTTATTTTACTGATTTAATTATTTACTTATAATTGATTTACTTACTATTTTAGTACCCAACTTTACTTATATATTAATGTTCTTATATTCTTATATACTTAGTAAATTTGTAAATAAAGTTCATAAATAAGAAAATTAGTATATTTTATTTATTTACTACCTTATTAAATTACTTATTTACATATTTATTTATTACATTATTACCTACTTATTAATTTACTTACTAATTTAGTACCAATTGTACACATTTTTTTTATTTACTTACTTTTACTGATATACTTATTTACATATTTATTATTATTATTATTAACTTTTTAATTGACTAATTTAGTTCTCAATTTTGCTTATAATAAATAAGTATAAGTAAATAAGTAATTTAATAAGTTAATTAGAATATATTTTTATTTACTTATTTACTAATTTATTAAATTACTTATTTACATATTTATTTATTTATTATTATTATTATTATTATTTACTTATTAATTTACTAACTAATTTAGTTCCCTATTTTACTAATATAATCATTTTCTTATTTATTTATTTACTTATTAAATTTACTTACTTGGGTAAATCTTTCAAGAACATGTCTAGGTCAAATTGTTTACGCAACGAGTAAATAAACTGCATCATGAAAATACATAAAAAAAAAACTTTCTAGAATCTAGACAATAGTATATCACGAGCTGATGTTGTAAAGTGCTTTCTCCAGCTCCAGTCACCATCTAGTTTGCGGCGGTCTTTGAGCAGATATTTGTTGGGGATGGTCAGGTAGCAGCGCTGGAGGCGTCTCCGCTCTCGGTTGGGTCCCTCGGTGGGATCCAGCTGCCAGGACGTGGGGTAAGAAGACTGATCGTACCACACCGCCCTGTTCCACGGGGATAGAAGAACATCAGACGTGTTTGGAACAACATGAGGAAGAGTAAATGTAGGGGTGTAACGACACTCTCATGTCACGATTCAATACATATCACAATACTGAACTCACAATATGATATTATTGCGATACTCCAAACATATGATAAAGGGTTAACAAAAAATGTACTGTTGATTAAAATGCTACATTTGGTGGTTTTACATTGTGTGTGTAAATGAATAGTCTTCGACTTGGTGCTGAAACCCAAAGCACAGGACAATAGAGACACCAGAATAACAATATTCACGATTCTGAAGCTGAAAATACAGAATTATTTTTGATGAATATGCTTTCACTGTCACTGACTAGATATATTTAAAATAATGTAGGCCAATTTTTACTGAGATTATTTGGCAAATATTCCCCCATTGCATTATTATACATTATATTGAACATTATATATAGTAGTTTAATGACACTAAAACTCTGTAAACTTGAATTTTTTCTCACCCAGTAATTTTTATGTTGGGTGAACTATCCACAATACATATTGTTGTATTTTTGTATTGCGATATATTGTGACGTGATATATTGTTACACCCCTAGTACATGTTGTCTAGTGCTGTAGTGAGCGATGCTGACCGGTCGTGCGTGAGCTGATGCACGAGCTCCTGCCAGTGCCGGCTGGCGCTCAGGTCGGTCTTGTAAAGGCCTCTGATGTGTTGCATGACCTTCTTCCGCTCCATTCCCTGCCTGAGAGACACGTTCTGAGTGATGTCAGCGGCGATCTTCGAGATGTCCTTCGACTTCCCATCCAGCCTCTGCAACAAGCTGAAACCGAGACCAGAACAGCTCAGAAAAAAAGTGCACGATCATGTTTGTGTATTATTTAGAGATGTTGGTGACACTTTACAATAAGGTTCAGTAGTTAACATTAGTTAACTACCTTAGTTAGCATGAACTAACAATGAACAATACTTCCACAGCATTTATTAATCATAGTTAATATTATTTCAACATTTGTATTTGTTAACATTAGTTAATGCACTGTGAACTAACATGAACAATCACTGAACAGCTGTATTCTTATTAACTAACATTAACAAAGATTAATAAATACTGTAACAAATGTATTGCTCATTGTTAGTTCATGTTAGTTAATACATTAACCGAGATTTGTGTGTTTCTCTCAGAGTGCTCACCTCCTCTGCGTGTTGGCCAGCTTTTTTTCCCAGGCTCCTTTGCTGGTTCTCGCCTCTGACTCGTATTTCAGTTGCTCCTTGATTAGGAATAGCAGTGAAACAGCTTTAGTTGAAAACTAATAAATGCATACACTTCGGCTAAGCAATTCAGAACTAAATTCTATTGAAAAGTAGTCACACTACTAGCATTCACAATGCAACACTGAGATGATTTAGTGAAACTGCAAAAAAAGTAGGGCTGGGACAATATATCGATGCATCGTGAATCGACTAATGATTCTGGATCGATTCCAATTTTTTCGAATGCGTCGCAATTCTCTCTCGAATCGATTCTGAGTTTAGTTTTTAAAAGCGGATGAAGTTGTGTGCTCTAGAAACAGCCGTAATCTGTTGGCTTCCAATGCCTTACACACACCACTTGAACCTTCTATATGCCCCATGATGCTTTGCGCAAATTATGGGTGTAACTTCCGTTAAGCTGTAAACAATCAGTGAAAAGCTCGCTCTATGAACGCGATATGTTAAAAAAGTGAGATAAACGAGATGACATTATTCTACTCACCCTTCAACCATCGAACATTAAAAGGAAATTTAAAAGTGTAAAAGCATCAACAAGGTACTTTCAACAGACCAAACAACCCCAAAAGCGCGAGTCTCTCCACAGCAATAACGGACGGGTTAAATATCACTGTAGAAATATATATATCTGTATTATGTAACTTCTGTCGCCTTAATCAAAAATGGTCATTAACTTCAGCATTACGTGATACTATTTCAAAGTGATTTCCGTCATTTTGTCAGATTATAAATTGCATTTAACTGTGAAAACAAACCTGGAAAGAGACGTGAGGATTTGAGGAGAATAACGAGAGATTCTTCGTGCATTCCAGTGAATTACTAATGGAATATATCGTAATTAAATCAGTAGAACAGACCACAAATGTGCAGAATATGTTGACCTTTTTCATACTTTTACAGCGGATAGCAAAGGGAAAAAAGAAAATAATCACGAGGAAAAGAAAGCAGCGACTTGCCATAGATACTCTTGTTTTAACATGTCACGTTAAAATACCAAGTGTAACGTTATTCTCACGATGTCTGAAAATAAATCATGAAGGAAAATCAACAGCTCATCCAGTCAAACTGACGATCAGCTTTATTTGTAGGGCAACCTTATGATTTGAAATGATTCGTTTCAGTCTTTTTGAATGGAAGTTCCCCAAACCGGAAGTGCCTCCCATAATTCAAAGCGCAGTAAGCTCGTCAGGAATACGGTGGATACAATAATCATTCATAAAGTTCGAAAAGGTTGAAGTGAATCACAAGGGTGTTTGCAGTGGGCTGTTAACATAAATCTCGCGTCATAAAAGCCTTCTGAGGTGCAAGTACATTCTCAGAATCAGCCGAACGCTAGGGGTGTGACGGTTAGCATATAACCGTGAGACCGACGGTTATAGTTGAACACCGTCATTACAACTCTATAACCGCCAAAACCATGTTATTAAAATATTTTTTACAAACATTTTTTATCATAGAGAATGTTTAAATACTAATTAAAAACAATTGTTAACAGTCATTAATGGTCTACGTCATTTCCAACTGTATTTGATTCTTTGCCAAGCGACCGCCAATCATTTGAGATAGAAATAAAAGCTATGATATAGTGATGTGCCATCATTATGAGATTTATTAAACAAATGAAAAACATTTGCAATAATAAACATTAGCAACATTTGCAATTGGGAGACATGGTTTTTACCACTTCATTAAGTTTTGCTTTGTAGAAAGGATTTCTTTAAAGCGAATTTCGTTTTGTACAAATTGTATCTTAATTTTAATAAATGTTTCATCAACCAATTGCATGTATTTAATAAATAAAAAGGAGATAATATAGGAGACAATATAACCGTGACATTGAGGCTCCGATGCGCCGCGTTCACTTGCATTGCATTGTGAAGTTGAACTAGAGCGCATCTCATCGTAAATGAATGAAACTCAGCGTAGGCCTATGCCTCATACATTAGCATTAAATATCTTTGCTGCATCCTTTCTAGAACAGACAAGGGCTTTCTTGCGGCTCGCATCAGCAGAGCATTGCATCGTCCATAGACCGCAAAACAATCAGCGGATGGCAGGCGGGTGCGGCTTTGAAATCTGGACAAAAAACGTTGGTGCGGATGATGATGAGTTTTGTGATGCGGACGAACGTCACAAACCCCCCCCCCATCACATTTGACTCACGTCATAACCGTCATCACCAATTCTGAAACCGGCACACCCCTACCTACCGATCGCTCTTCTTCGTGAGCATTTGAGCGTGCGTTTAAAAATTAGCCTAGAGCGCCATCTGCTGTTTAAAAGATAAGCTCAGAATCGATTTGCGATGCATTCAGAAAAAATTGGAATCGATCCATGAATCGCGATGCATCTATATAGAGTCCAAGCCCTAAAAAAAGGCTCATGCAACTGGTGCAATAAACCAGGACTAATCCTCTTATGACCTGGTAGAGTGTGTTGGGTCATACACACCTCTTTGATGGCCTTCAGGAGGTCGGGTTTGGCCGGAGCGCTGGGTGGGATGCATCGGTGGCCGCAGAGTTTCAGCGCTGTCATGAAGGTGTTGGCAGCCGCCTGCTCTTCTTTGCTCAGGGCGTCTTTATGATCGTGTAACAGCTCGTACAGATACAGAGCCAGCTTGGGCCCGTGCTAATAACACACACAAGCACATTAGAGGAAGCTGGCTTTTACGGGTCACATTGTAGATAACAGAATCGGCTATTAAAAACTCATATTGATCAACTACATACACATTTTCAGAGCATTTAAAAAACATATTTTCCATATTCACGTTACAAAATAGCAAAGCTGGGCAAAATCTAATCGCTATTTTTGATACAGCACATGAAAGTTTTAAATTCACAACACAATTCAGAACACAAATATATGTAAACATTTTTTTTTTATAAAGGTCACACTTTAGACTAGGGTCGAATTCTCGTTATTAACCGACTTTTGCCTGAGAAAACTCCTAATTACTTCTTATTAATAGTTAGTAAGGTAGTTAAGTTGTAGGATATTGTCATGCAGAATAAGGTATTAACATGTGCTTTATAAGTACTAATAAACAGCCAATATCGTAGTAATATGCATGATAATAAGCAACTAGTTCATAATGAGAATTGGACCCTAAAACTAAAGTGTTACCATAATATATTTCAACAAGGATACAGTAATTAAAAGTTAAAAGAATTATTTGACCATTTTAATACTACAATACGCATTCAAATCAAAGCATATTTTAAATATAATGTAGTAATTTTAATACCATTTAATTCCAAAAACATATATATTGCTAAATCAGAGACAATAATGATGAAATAACTCAGAAAACAACTTTAAAATGAAACCATGCATTAAATCGGCTTTATGGTTTGAGAACAATGGACAAAAGTTTGACCTCTAATGACCAGCGTTGCATTTCTGCAGCACTTTAAGAAAAAAATGGTCTTAAATTTATGTGCGTTCAAAATTTAAGGGCATGTAGAAATATATATTTTTTTTATAAAAAATAAACAAAAAGATATTTGTTCCAACTTGACTGGAACTTTTGTAAGCTGTGGCAGTTAATATATTAAAAAAAATATATTCCCCACCAAAACTGTTGTTGTGATGCATTTCTGTTATGTGTGGTTTCTATCCACAGTTGGACAAAATTAGGCGTTATTTAATCGCTTTACGCAAAAGTTGCAATTCAGATGAGTCTCAGGGTTAATGATCTTTCTCTCTCTTTTTTGCCAGTCTACAGTATAATGGAGACATGAATACAGCACTAGCGAGAGGACGGCACTGCTGCTATGGAAACAGTCTCATGAAGATGTTTCTGTGGGTTATTTACTGCATGTCAGAGGAGAGCTGTGGCAAAACCAGCCCAGTGAAATGTCATTGTCTTCCTCCCAATAGAGGAAGTGTGCATGCATGTTTTCACACTAATCTGAAAACTGTCAGCAAATAACCAAAGCAAAATGTCACACAGTCTCTGGTCGGCATGTAAAAACAAAAAGCCATTTCTGGTGATGTGTTTATTGGCCTCACCTCGAGGCCGGGACTGAGGCTTTCTCTGAGGATCTCAGAGTAGCTGTGCTCGTGGACGAACCCTAGCGCCTCCCTCCTGTCCTCCAGAGGTACTGCAGGGCTGAGCGTGTGCACCAGCATTCGGCCGATCTGAACCCTGAACGTGTCACGACAGGACCAGAGGATTCGCCTCCACTGCTGGCGAGGGGCACCGCCACGACCGGTGCTGCCCTGAGGAAGCAAACATCACACAAACACACTGAGTTAGTCAACACCGGGCCTGTGAGACACAATAGAGAGACATAACACTAACAGACTATGCATTTATCACATGCACACATGGGCATTAGGTATCAGAAAGACCGTGTCAATAGATCAGGATTATTTTATTAGCTAAAACATTGGTGACACTTTAGTTTAGGGTCCAATTCTCACTATTAACTAGTTGCTTATTATCATGAATATTACTAGGATATTGGCCGTTTATTAGTACTTATAAAGCGCATATTAATGCCTTATTCTGCATGAACATATTCTACATCCCTTAATCCACCCAATACCTAAACTTAACAACTACCTTACTAACTATTAATAAGCAGTAATTAGGAGTTTATTAAGGAAAAAGTCATAGTTAATAGTGAGAATTGGACTCTAATCTAAAGTGTGACCAAAATTTTATTTAAACATTTCTCTTCAAGTTGAAGTACTAAAATAACAAAAACTGAAAAAATAAGAAAAACTATAAAATTACTAAATAAAAATGAACAAAAAACAACAACAAAATTGTTAAAACTTTCAAATTAAAATACAATTTAATCAACATATTAACAATAACACCGCAATAGACGAGATTCGCAATCCTTGTCTCGAGATTTATGGGTACAAGAGTGTTAAAGATGTTTTATTAGTGTTTCTTATGATAGTTGGGAAGTTTGATTCGTTTTCATGGAACACTTCGAAGTTTCCATTTAAATAAGTGTTCACAAAAATCTCGTGAGGAATTTTTTTAGTAATTTGTTTTTTGGGGGGTAAAATGTATATATATATATACATATATGTGTATAAAATTTATATATTTATATATATATATATATATATATATATATATATATATATATATATATATATATATATATATATATATATACAATGTTTATTAAGATTAGGCCTGTCAATTTTTAAAAAATAAATTGTTGACAAGTATAAGTTACATTTAACAAGTTACACTATAGACTGATTAATCACATTAATCATAAATAATGAATAAACCAATATTGCTGAGAAAGGCCCCCAAATGAAGATAATTCAAAGATAATGGTGGTGACATCAGTGATAAAGTTGTTTCAAAGGCCAATCTAAAATTTCTTTGGAACAATGTGCACCGAATACCAAAAATATAAGCAATAACAAACAAAACAGGGCAATTTGATTTCATGTTGACTTTCAGACACTGACGTCTGCTGTAAGTGACTCACCAAGCTGATCTTTATGCCCTCCATCATTAGTTTGAGAATGTCTTTGCTGAAGCTCTTGGTGTTGCCCGGCGGGAGCGGGGTGGAGGGCGTCGAGCCGTTCTCCTCAGACGTCTGTTCGCCAGATAACGGCATGGACATCGAGTGATCAGGAGACTCAGGAAAGTTCAGGAGGTCAAAGAAATCGTGGTTGACGTCTGGAAAATAATGACAAATTTATTCAGCCAACATGGATTGTTTCTTGTTGTCACTAACAAAAAAGTACCATGGTAATACCGTATTCTTTGAAGGAACCATGTGAAATGCATTAAAGTGTTTTTCAAGTTAAGTCACCTTTATTTATATAGTGCTTTTACAATACAGATTGTTTCAAAGCAGCTTTACAGAGATAACAGGAAAATAATGCAATAAAGTTTGTTTCTAGGAGAAAATAGCATCATAGTCCCGCTTAAGTAAGTTCAGTGGTGGTTCATTTTGTGGTAAAAAAGTTATTCATTTAGTTAATTTATATTTATATATATCTAGCCGCTCTGGAGAAAACCGTGATGTCATCATCCAGCTCAGCTTTGTTCTCATATAATGGTGTCAATGCAGGCAGATCAATAATATTGTTGAATATTAAAGCTGCTCTAAGCGATGTTGGGTGACGTCACTTCTTGTTGACGTTCGAAGTATTGTCAAACAAAACGGAGGGTAGCTCGACCCTCCCTCCTCCTCATCCCGTCCCCTCCCCCTCCCCCTCCCCCCCGTGCTTCCTGAAACAGGCTTTTCCGATGTGAATTCTGGACTTCACGTGTTCCTTCTCCTTTTCCCTCTTCTTTGCTATTTGTTCATCAGAACGTCGCCTCTTTGGTCGTGTGTCGGCCATATCAAAATTCAAGAGAATATAATTCTAACGTTAGTCGTTATGATAATGAGTCTTTGTCTAGGACATCTCTCCTCTAGATAACTTCCCTTTTCATGCTTCTCTCTCCTCCACACCCCACTTCATGTGCACGCACACTAACCTCCCACCCCCAAATCATTCTTGTCGGTTATTGGCTGGAACACTGTTTGTTATGTTTCGTGGTCCAGGCTGGGCCAGTTTGTTTTTGTTGCCATTTGTGGAGCCTGGGCTGTCTACAGAGACCGAGTTTTTTCACAGTGTGTTCAGGGGACAGGCAGCTAGCGGATAGTGAGGAGATGTTTGCTGTATGTGACAAAAAATGTTTCAGCTTAAAAAACACGTGACATCGCTTAGATCACCTTTAAAATGTTCAATGGTTGCGAGAGCTGATGTTTGTCGTATGTACCTTGATATATGAGTCTGTTAACGGCCAGAACCACGAGTCTCTGCAGTCGCTGGACCAGCTCCGTCTCGCTGGCTCTGATGGGGTTTTCTTGACTCATTCTGCGCTGCATCATCTCAGTGAGTTCATCACTGGCCACGGAGCGCATCCGCGTCAGCAACGAGTCCGACTGGGCCAGCGTGAACCGCCTCCGACCTGATTAAAACATGCATGTAGTGAACACAACAACAAACTGTGTGTGAAGACCAGAGGATACTAATATCAATATCTCATCACCTCATAAATGCACAGACAGATAGACAGATAAAGGTATTAAAAACAACCTTGATTGATGCTAAGTGGTTAGACAAGGCAGGTTGTCATTTACACCCGACATGTAACATGCATCCTAGCTAGCAAAGTTTAAAACTTGTCTCAATGGCTATATATTGTATGAGTAGGTGAGCCTTAAATGTTTTTAGGATTCATCAGGGTGCATTAGTTTAGATAGTCCAGTTTAAATTGCAAAACAAAAAGTGAAATATTAATACAATTTAAAATAACTGATTTCTATGTGAATATATTATATGATGTAATTTATTCCTGTGACCAAAGCTGAATTTTCAGCATCATTAATCCAGTCTTTAGTCACATGATCCTTCAGAAATCATTCGGTAACACTTTACAATAAGGTTCATTAGTTAACTACATTAGCTAGCATGAACTAATAATGAACTGCACTTATACAGCATTTATTAATCTTTGTTAATGTTAATTTCAACATTTACTAATACTTTATTAAAATCTTGTTAACATTAGTTAATGCACTGTGAACTAACATGAACAAACAATGAACAGCTGTATTTTTATTAGCCTAACTAACGTTAACAAAGATGAACAAATACAGTAACAAATGTTTCATTAATGGTTAGTTCATGTTAGTTAATATATTAACTAAAGTTAACTAATGAACCAATCTTTCTAATATTCTGATTTGATGCTCAAGAAACATTTCTGATTATTATCAATGTTGAAAATGCTTGTGCTGCTTATATTTTGGAAACTGATATTTATTTTTTAATAATAAGAAAGTTCAAAAGAAAAGCATTTATTTGAAATAGAATCTTTTGTAACATTATAATTATTGATCATGTCACTTTTGATCCATTAAATGCATCCTTGCTGAATAAAAGTATTGATTTCTTTAAAAAATCCTAGATGGATGTTAATGCCAGGTGTAAATGAGAGAGAATGAGAATGATAAACAGACACACAGAGTTGCAGGAACACTTTTAGAGGCCTGGTGCAACTCTGACTCTAGACTGTGTGTATTTAGTCTTGGTTCATTCATGTTAAAGCACACACAGGCACCAGTAGCTCAGGACACTGGGCAGATGAGCGGCAGACAAGCTTTAATCAGTTCACTTTCACACGACCAACATCCCTGAGAGAGCCAGGGTGTTGTCACCCATCGGTGCGGATGGGGTCGATGGCTACCTGCGTCTGAGGGGAACATGTAGGAGTTTGGTCCGGTTGGGGAAGGGAGGGGGGAATCCTGGGACAAGAAGCTGAACGGGGAGGGAACAGGGATCAGGCCGTACGAGCAGTAGTGCTGCCGGGGAATACGGGGAATTATGGAGTCTTTCAGCCCCATTGAACCTTGGGAGTGTGAGGGGAGGTGATAACACAACAAAAACACATGAGCAAAACAAGCGTGACATCCAGGGCTGATGGTTAAGACAAGATGAATGGAGATGAAACACAAAGACACATGGATATGGAAATTAAAGGAACCGTTCACCAAAAAAAAAAAAAAAAAAAAAGAGCAACATGGATATTCGTCAAGATTTATAAAAATAATAATAAAAAAGAAAAAAAACAGGTTTGGAACAGGGTTATTATTGTTAACTAAAACTAAACCATCAAATAATAATAATAATAATAATACATTACTTGAAATAAAATAAATTATAACTGAAATAAAGTAAAATATATTTTTTAACTTACTAAAACTAAAATAAAAATTTATATAAACACATAATATAATAATATATAGACAAAAAATATGAAAAATAAAAAAGCACAACTAAATTACTAAAACTTTGACATTAAAATAGATTTAAAATCTTGATTTAATAGTTTATTTATAATACTAAAAGAACCATGAACAACTGAGTAAGAGTAGACGATGACAAAAGTTTATTTTAGGGTAAACTGTCTGTCCCTTTAAATGCAAACCCAAACTATCAAATGAACATGAGAAATATTAGGGAAGCACCGAAATTTCAGCTACCGAAGATTTTCAGCAACAAAAGCTATTTTCGGTTTCAGTCTGAAATCAGTGACCGAAACAGACGTTTAAATAGCGCTTCTCCGATGGCACGTTTTTGACTGTGTTCAGTGTCTAATTTGTGCACAAAATAGCTACAGCAGTTAAACATGTCAGCTGTGTGGAAACTAGCTCTGGACTGACAATGATAATTTCTCGATTTTAATCGGTAATGATATGGTTTCTTAAAGGGGTGGTATAATGCCCTTTTCACAAGATGTAAAATAAGTCTTTGATGTCCCCAGTGTGTGTGTGAAGTTTTAGCTCAAAACACCACACAGATATTTATATATAGCATGTTAAAATTGTCACATTGTGAGGGTGAGCAAAAACGCACTCTTTTGTGTCTGTTCCTTTAAATGCAAATGAGCTGCTGCTCCCGGCACAGGGGGCGGAGCTTCAAGAGCTTGTGTTATTTTACCTCACACACACATGCACTGAAAATGTCTAAAACTTTTAGCCTTTTATGTTCAAACCGGATTCAGACAATGATGAGAGACTCAAGAAGAAGTGAAACATGTAGAAGCAACAGGACATTTCTGAATGGTTAGTTGATGAATTTATGTAGATTATGTGTAGTATCTTCTAGTCATTGATTAGCATATTCTGTCTTAATAATCTATACATCGTGTTCAGGGGGCGGGGTTTATGTAAATTCTAGGGTTTATGATAATAAACACTTTTGTGATAAAAGCACCAAATAAACATGAATGAATACCAGAAGGTATGTTGAAAGATGCAGTATAACTTAAATGTTTATTGCTTAATGCTCAAAGTCCCCCCCCCCCCCAGCTTTTAATGTTGTTTATGTGTCTATGTGGTGTTCTGAATATGCTTTCAGACAAACCATGTGTAAATTCATAAGTCGACACCATTGCTGAGTATTTCCTCCTTAAAACTGCAGTGAACCAAAGACAGTCTCAAAAACACGCTTTGAAATCGCTGGTGTTTCTGACGTCACAAACTACCTTGTAACCAATCAGATCAACGTGTGATCGTCAAGCGGGAAAAAAAAAACGCTTAAATATGTCATTCTGGTGATCAACGATGAGTTTTACGGGATAAAATTATTGACTACAGGGGGACTTTCGACAACAAACCGGAGTAGAAACAATTCTGTTATTAAAAAGTTGATATAAAAACTGCGTTATTTGCTAATTAAATGTGTGTACAACCCAGTTTTAGCTATTTGAGTGTTGATTATTGAATAAGTTTAAATAATTTATTGATTTATTTTCGGTTTCGGTCAAGTGCATCCAGAATTTCCGGTTTTGGCCCAAATATTTCATTTCAGTGCATCCCTAAAAAATACCAAACTCTTTCAACTCTAAACTGTCTCACCTGCGATGCTTTTGCGCTTCTGCTGTAGAGCGTGATGTGGCGAGGTGGGGACGTGCACGTAGCTGCCTGATTTCTGAGGGTCCTGATTGGCTGTGGTCTTGATGAAATCAATGGCTGCCTGTATCACGCGGAACTGCAGGGCCATGGCCATTTCTGAAAGACGAAATCACAACAGAATATGTCCTATTACACTCGAACGACACGTCACATATCACATCATTATCATACAAAAGTATTTGTTTTTTACCCTGTGTGCGCCGAACTTTGCTGGTTTGCATATAGCCCAACAGGGTGATCAGGTCTTCAATGATGCGGAAGTACTGAGAGCCCGAGGAGCTGCAGGAGTGGATGGTGACGGCCACCAACAGCTGCTGAATGTCACACACCACCAGTTTGTAGTCATTCGGAGGAATCCTACAGAGCCAACAACATCAAGAAAGAGTTCACTTACTGTAGTTATTATGTATAATCTTTCATATTAGAGAAGTAGGGTCCAATGAAATGGATTCCGTTTTAATGGTTAAATAAAATTGTAGTAATCATGCCTAAATCATTGAAATCATGAAATTTATACATTTTGACAACACTTTATTAACAGTTAGAATAAACAATAACATTTTTATTTAATTTATATTTATTTTGCATAAATTTGGTGTTTTCTGTTCTAATCTGTTGTTTTAAGCAAAAAGCATGTCGGAATTCAATTGAATGCATACAACATAAACAATTTATTCATCATTTTACAGTAATAATGCCTTATAAAAAGTAAAAAAAATTCTGAATTTATGATTTACTGTTAAATTTTACATTTGGAGGAATAAGTGTGATTCCTTAATTGTATAATTATAATTATTACTACTTTGAGAAGCACATTCTACTGTACAATAGTAATACATTTCTGTCGTAATTTCTTCTAGTTAAACCAAACTTTTATTTTGGCGGGTTGTAGTGAAGAGCTTTGAGTTTGTGTGTATATCTGACGATAGTGTTCTGGAGATGATGTTCATGTCCTCGTACAGCGAGACGGCAGATGAGCGTCACACACGCTTGAGTTTGTGTAGTAGAGCAAACTGAGACACACACAACGTGGAGACTTCAGATTTCACTAGCAATAGAGACACTAGTCCACATCGTGATTTAATGAAGTGTTAGGCCTTACGTTTGATTTGTTCATCTAAAATTAGCAAAATTCTATGACATTCTATATTACACTGTAAATTCCATTTTTGCGACTGAACTCTGTGATTCCGATCATGCTATCTGCATTGAAAAAATCATCAAGGAGCTTCCCCAACACTGACATCACTTTAAATATCTAAAGCCGGACGCACACTCTGCGATTTTGGCCGTCTGAGACAAATTTTGCGAATTCTAAAAGATTCCTCTGATCCTAGCCTAAAATCTGAAGTCTTTGATTGTTAGTTTGACATGCTCACCGACAGCCGATTAATGACCGTTGCGATTACAATTTTACCTCCTTAGTGTCAGAAGATTTGACTTTCAGTCCTGCAGTGATTCTCCTACGATGACCGTCTAATTGTCTTCGTTTTTCAAGACAAGCCATGACCAAAATTAACATTAGAGATTTCTTTGTAGACGCCATTTCAATCCCACGTGTAACGCATCTCACATCACCGAACGTGTCATTGATTGATGATGTAAAACTCTGGACAAGATCTTGCGTGCGTCCATTATTAACGCGTGTTGACTGTCGTACAGTCTGACATTAATGACAACTGAGATCTTACAGTGTGACATGGTTTACAGCAATCATGTTCGTACAGTCTGACAAGCAACAATCGTAAAGGACTATTAGAAATTAGGGATGCATGATATATCGGTACTGGCCGATATCGGTTCATTTTTAATGTTATCGTTATCGGCCCAGTAAGAAAATTTAGCAGAGATATTAAAGCTGATAAATAATGTATTATTTCCTTCAGCTGAGACTCTTCAGATGCGCACTGTTCAACATGATGGTTTTGAACCGCTTGAAATATGATTGAAGTCACTTTAAAAATGATTTGTCTGTCATATCGGCTTCATAAAATGATAAATGAGACTTTGTTTTTGTATCAGGCTCTCAAAAATTATATAAAAATTTGGATTTTAGGTTTATTGGCAAATATATCGGTTATCGGCTTTCAAATATAAAGAATCATCGGTTATCGGTATCGGTCAAAATTCTCATATCGGTGCATCCTTATTATAAATCGCACAGTGTGCTCCCGGCTTAAGGCACATTACCCGTTCTCCAGGCCGTTGAGGGTGGAGAGTGTGTTGAAGAGCACGTAGAGTAAGCCGTGGTCCAGTAAGATGTCGGCCAGCTTCGGGCAGGCGTTGAGGAGCTGCAGAAGAAGACACAGGCCGTTGTGCACCAGCGAGTTCTCATACAGGGAGTTCTCCAGCAGACCCAGCACTGGGATGATGCAACGCTTCCTGAACGGGGAGATGTTCTCCATGTCCTCCAGATCCAGACTGGGAGAAGAGAGGATTGTGGTTATTGACAAGGGCAATGTTGGGTAAAAGTTCATTTAGAAATCATGCAGGAGTTTCTTGAATGTGTTTTCTGACACATATTCCTTGCAGAAAAAACAAAACAAAATTATATATAATTATCTATAAGATTTTTTAGTATCATTCATATATCATAGTATTTATAAAAAAAAAAATTGTATTTTTTTAATTTAGCTTTTATTTTTGTATTTTAATTTTAGGTAATGTTTCAATACTGTTGTTTTTTAATAGGTCTATTTAGTTTTTATTAATTTTTATTTCAGTTGTAATTATAGCCATTTTAGTTCTTTAACTTAAACTCATATATTTTTTTTATTTCAATTAAAGTTTTTTTTTATTTCTTTAAACAAACTCTAAAAAAATATTTTTAGTTTTATTTAATAACAACATTATGGAAATGAAAAATATATATATTTAATACTATTTTAATAATAATGTATTATAATATAATTTTATAATATTTTTAATAAAAAAATTGCTGTTTCATTTACAGTAAAATAAATAAATAAAACATTTATAGCCAACACATGGCAACTAACTAAAATAAAATAAGTTTTTTATATCTTTGTTTCGCTCAATATTTATTTTATTTCTTCAAATTTAAAGGATTAAAAGAAAAAGAATTACAGTAGTTAATGACAACATATATAATACATACATATACATATACATATATATATATATATATATATATATATATATATATATAAATAAACAATATAGCCAATACATTTAATCAAATCACCCTCCACTGGCATGTGTGGCTAATTTTATTCTCTGGAGCTAAATTTCCAAATATGCTAAATGATCCCACAAACCCATCTTAAAGAGGCATTCGCCACTGATGGTCATGTCGTCAGTTCTAGGCTGTTCGCACACACTCACTCTTCCTCGAGTCCCACCGGTCGACCGAACAGCATCTCCAGGAAACACTCCAGCAGACCATGTGACCCCTGGTGCAGGAACAGCTGATTGGCCAGCAGTGAGAAGCCATGGTTCTTCAGGAACTTCTCCTTCTGCTCCTTCTGAGCGCGGGTGAAGTAGGCGTCCAGGAGCTACAGGAATAAATGTGAATGTTTGTGAATCCGTGCATGTATGAGAAAAGGGACATACAAATAAATCAATTAAGCTCATTGCTATAGCACTCCTGCACTGGTCTTTGCTTAGAGTGGTCAATAAAACTGGGGAATTAGCCATTTTCACATCAGCTAAAATAAACAAGCCACAGCTCTATAGAGAGAGAGAGAGAAAAAGCCAACATTTTTAGTCCTCTTTTAAAAAAAAAAAAAAAAACTTATATTTTCATGATTTGTTTGGACAGCAAACAACAGATTCTTTTCCACAAACATTACATTTTCTATGCAAATTTCAAGAAAAAAAAGGAAACTATGTGAGTGTGATGACTTCATCATAAACTATGAAATACAAAAAATGTAATAAAATGTTGATAGAAATACTATTTAAATATATTGTCATTTTCTAATGCGGGGGTCTATTTTCAAAAATGACTCATAAATGACTCATAAATTGACATATTCCCCTAAAAGCATCATATTTTGTCATCATTAATTGGATTCTGTTGAGTGAGTTTACAAAATCCATTTCTAAATGTATTCCAGAATCTTTTGTGATTAAGAACCCCAAAATGACACAATTAATAATATTATGAATTATTTAAATTCAACAGTTAATATATTTCTCCAAGCTAGGAAGAGGGAGAGTTTAACCAACTTTTCAATATTTTTGTAATGTTTATGTGGAAGTAGTAAGTACTACCATGTTTACTGATTCAGTCCTGTCCACATTATAGAAAGAGATCTTCTGCTTTAATAAGCATAAATTAAGTTAAAGCTTTACCCATTTGAGTGGATGTTGCACATGGGAATCTAATTGTTGGCAACAATGTTGAATGCTTTCAAATGTATTGCAGTGTGATCTAAAACCACTTTACACAGCATTTTTAATTGAATTATATGTATTGTGCATGCAGTTTTAATGAGCTCATATAAACAAAGACTGTGGAATATTTTTTTATATATTTTTTTAATTAACTTATCACACCGTTAATGCCTTTGAAATGAACTAGTGAAGGTGAAAAGGTGATTAAAAGTGGTTAAACTCATGATCACATAATTTGAGAAGATGAAGACTCTCCCACTTATTGATCAATGTTAAATATGATCACCATTGTTGTTTTGTTTTATAATTAAGGACGGACCACGAATATGTCAGAGAATTGTATTATTGGTAATGTACATTATATATATATATATATATATATATATATATAACTCTTTTTTTTTCTGCAGTGATATTTGTAAATTAGTACATTAGTTAAAGTTTATTTATCATTTTGTATTGCATTGTTGTCTTACATTACTTTTATGTAATTATGTTTAATTATTTCAGCGGAAAGGGTTATTTTGGGGGGAAAAGTTATAACTTTCTTTAATTGTATGAAGCTTTCTGTTAAAGATAGATAGATAGATAGATAGATAGATAGATAGATAGATAGATAGATAGATAGATAGATAGATAGATAGATAGATAGATTGATTGATTGATTGATTGATTGATTAGGGTGACCATACGTCCTCTTTTTCCAGGACATGTCCGGCCGGGATTTCGAGATCGCCCAAAATATCCGGGATTCGGCTTTTGCTTTCTATCATCGCCATTCATTTTGTTTACATGCACACCTTTTGATTCAATAGGACTGAATTAATTCCGATTGGTGAATCTGAATGTAGTGTTTACATGAACGCTAAACAAGTGATCGGTTGATGTGCGTTTTAGCATTGCTAAGAAAATTCCTGTGTTTTCGTCTCGATCGGGATCCGTGTGAAGCAGAATGCATGACCTGCAAAGCTGGCACGTACGTGTCAGTGTCAAATAATGTAATAATGTAAACATAATGAATGCTGACTGTAGAAAGCAAAAGCCGAATCCCGGGCTTTTTGGGCGATCTCGAAATCCTGGCCAGACATGTCCTGGTTAAACAGGACATATGGTCACCCTAAGATAGATAGATAGATAGATAGATAGATAGATAGATAGATAGATAGATAGATAGATAGATAGATAGACAGATAGAGATATTCAGATAGATAGACAGACAGACAGACAGACAGATAGATAGATAGATAGATAGATAGATAGATAGATAGATAGATAGAGATATTCAGATAGATAGACAGACAGACAGACAGACAGACAGATAGATAGATAGATAGATAGATAGATAGATAGATAGATAGATAGATGGACAGATAGATAGATAGATAGATGGACAGATAGATAGATAGATAGATAGATAGATAGATAGATAGATAGAGATATTCAGATAGATAGATAGATAAATAGACAGATAGATAGACAGATAGATAGATAGATAGATAGATAGATAGATAGATAGATATATGGACAGACAGATAAATAGATAGATAGATAGATAGATAGATAGATAGATAGATAGATAGATAGATAGATAGATAGATAGATAGATATATGGACAGACAGATAAATAGATAGATAGATAGATAGATAGATAGATAGATAGATAGGATAGATAGATATATAGATAGATATATGGACAGATAGATAGATAGATAGACAGACAGACAGACAGACAGACAGACAGACAGACAGACAGACAGACAGACAGATAGATAGATAGATAGACAGACAGACAGACAGACAGACAGACAGACAGATAGATAGATAGATAGATAAATAAGCTAAAGCTGAGCGGACCTTCATGACGCCCTGCTGTATGAGAGGAGAAGAGTGGTTGACGAGGACGAGCAGAGCCTCGGGCTGGATCAGTTTGTCCATCACCTCCTCCAACTGGACGTCCGGCAGCAGAAGCAGAACTCCTCTCAGCAGATCATACAGACCACAGCAGATCAGGACCAGACAGTCTTCTGCACTGGACCTGAAGCAATCAGAACACACATATCGTCAGAGAAACGTCAGATCCTCGGCTGTGACTCAGAGCCTAACCAAAAATATGGTTGTAACAAATAAAAGTTGTTAAAGTCCCCCTGTAGTCATTCATTTTATCCCTTAAACTCACCTTTGATCATCAAAATGACATATTTAAACGTTTTTTTTTCCTTAAAAAAAAAAAAAAATCTTCATGTTTTAAAATATCTTGAATGTAACTCGACACCCTTGCCTCATTTAGTATGCGCGGTTCAATGAATATGCAAATGAGCCCCGCCTCCACTCACTCACTCACTCAGAGATCCACTGGTTGACGATCACACGTTGATCTGATTGGTTACAAGGTAGTTTGTGACGTCAGAAACACCAGCGATTTCAAAGCGTGTTTTTGAGACTGTCTTTGGTTCACTGCAGTTTTAAGGAGAAAATACTCAGCAATGCTGTCGACTTATGAATTTACACATGGTTTGACTTAAAGCAGATTAAAAACACCACATAGACACATAAACAACATTTTCACAACAGGGGGACTTTAATACATTTAATGAATTGAACTGATTATAGATGGGATATGTGTTTAGCACAGAAACAGCGATGACGAAGACAGGAGGCAATTACCCAGAAACTGTTGACTGAAAACGTTTTTTTTTAGCACATTAAAGAGATGATGCAACTTATAAATGGAGGATGATATTACAAGTCATTCATCTCCAACACTCAGTGGCATAAATTAGCATAATTAAAGAGCATTATTCAATCATCATGCGTAATTTAAAAAGCACTCCCTGGATATATAAAGCATCTCTACAAGAACGAAACATATCACAAAATATTTGAAAAAAGGCTTCAGAAGAGTTTTACTCCCTCCCTAGTTCAGTAGTGAGCACTACCTAGGGACTGCCATTTACGGGGCTGTCCTATTGCAAAAAAAAAAAAAAAAAAATTATTCTTACTGGATACATTTATATACAAAAAAGCGTACTTGTTTAAAACTATTTTGCTATGCACTTTGCAGTTTTATTAGGGTTTTAAGCATTTACATTTCTGCATTTGGCAGATGCTTTTATCTAAAGTTATACATTTTATCTGTTCATGCATTCCCTGGGAATCAAACCCATAACCTTGACGTTGCTTGCGCCATGCTCTATTGTTTGAGTTACAGAAATTCATACATAAAAGATGTCTATTAACGGTTTTAAGTGACCGACCATGACTTTAGGCATCTGATATATAAATCATATTATCAAGGGAATCAATTTGTGAGGCATATTTGAATGATTAAAAAAGTGTGTGGTGGGTTGCAGATCTCATCAGGCTCGTCACAAGCACCATACGGCTTTTTCCGGAAAAGCCAGTCATTTTGGTTAGCGGGGTCATTATTGTTAACTAAAACTAAAAACAAAAAAAAAACATTTTCGCTATTTGAAATAAAATAAACGCTAACTGAAATTAAATAAAATATAAAGAGGGCAAAATTTCAAATTGTTTATATTGAAATACTGAAATAACTAAAACAAATAAATAAAAAAAATAACAAAAACTATATAGACATTAAAAAAAAAAGAAAAAAAAAGTGGACTAGAAAAATTTAATCTAAATCCAACTATTTTCTAAAACTTCAATAGCATTTCAATTATACTAAATATAACACTGAATTATCACGACAAGCATAAATATAAAAAATAAGAAATACATTTTTTGAATAAAAAATATTTTTGATGGCTTCGTTCCTGCAGATTACAGTGTGCCACATGTTGATTGATCATAAATACTAATTACATTACGTGACATTCACCCTGACTTATTTACTAAAAGGCTCAGTTAAATGAGCCTCTGCACGGCCTTAAAGTCAGCATAAGTGTAAATCCACTGTTTATTTACTAAATGCATGTTATAAATCTTATTGTGACACCCGCCTCTGCAAGCTTGTGTGTGCCACGCCCACACCTCAACATCCAATCAACAACTGAAGCACAGAACCAGCCCTACACTTTTTCTTTTTCGATAATCCATTACACTCCGCCACAATACAGAACAAAAGATCTGTCGCTTCTTCTGTTTCATCACTGCCGGCCACAATTTTTGCCCTTTGCATGCAGATTAGTGATTGAAAGATAGTGCATAGAGGTTATGCGTGTGACGTCACCGTCGGCCGGAGTGACTGCGAGTCACACACACTGAGTGGCAGAAACACTGAGCGGCAGCATTGGTTTTCAGCATGAATGCAGAGGAAAACACACAAAACACATTTAAAACGGGACAGAGCTTTGAGATTGACTGTATTAATAGATTCGACAAGAAATCTGAGGTGTGTTTTTACTAGGGGTGTAACGATATTCGAACCGAACCGAAAAACCGCGATACACCACCAACAATACGAATCACGATACTCTCATGGCGTACCGAACACGCCCCACCCCCATTGGACCTCATGTCTTATGTGTACACAACGAATACAGCGTTGTTGCCTAACCACCATTAACCACATTTAATCCCAATAAGCTCAGTGTTTTGTTACTTTCGATAATAAGCAAGGTGTAATCTTTCATATTCTGTCTATTTGATCACGAAATTCAAACATTAAATGTCGTTATGCCGCTCTTTGATGTGGCGTGACAGATCACCATACTAGGCTCCTCATTTAAAGCGGCAGCGCGGAGCACGAGTAAACGCGAGCATCTCTTCCTCAGTTACAGAATAAACATGAATGGACACCTGAAGTTATGTTGAAAGATACAGTATACTTACTGAAAGGCATCATAACTCGTGTAATCGCTCAGTCAGTGTTTCAACAGCGGAAATACGTCAATAAAACACTTAGTTTTTCACATATCTTTATTTACCTCAGGCAAGTCATTCAGTGTCCACAGCTTGTTGGTTTGCTAAGGAAATGAACCCTTTCACTAAATAAATGCACTATATTAGCCTATATATTATATTTTACTTAACCTGTTAATGACATCTTGATTATTTAATGTATGTTTAAAATATCTGTCATGAAAATGACAGCAACTGTGTAAATGATTATATTTCAATAATAAATTAGAGTAAAAACATATGTTAATGTAAAAACTGCCTTATGTACAGTTTACATGTTTTCATATAATTTGTTACTTGAGTGTTGATTATTATTATATCTAACAATAAATAGCAACTGAATTTTGGCTAAAAGTCTAGGCTCTGTTGTTAAGCTTTAATGTTATAGTAATGTGAAAGTAAGGGCTCCTATATAGTTTACAGCATTAGCAGATACATTTTTTTTATCCTTGCGAAACGTTTACTTGTAATTGAATTAATTTAAAGACAAGGACACAATTTGTTAATTAAAGCACCGTTTAAAAAAAAAAAAAAAAAACACCCCATCTAAATGAACCGAACCGAACCGAGACGTCAAAACCGTGGGACGTACCGAACCGTCAGTTTTGTGTATCGTTACACCCCTAGTTTTTACAGACTGCTGAAAGCTACAGAACAGAGAAGAAAATGGATCGCTGCAAATCACTGAAACAACTGATCCAGGCAGAGAAAGGGGGATTTGCATTTCAATATCCACGGATCACTGGATCTTTGGTAAGTTGTAAGAAACACTATATTCAACCTTTAGTTTAAAACTGATAATCGTGCGTTTTACTGGCGTTTTCGGAGTTTCCTCTATTAAATCCAGTCATTCAGCAGCTCTTCTGCCACTCAGTCCGGCTGAGGGAGTGTGTTCCCGCGGGAAATAAAGCAATAAGCCTCTTGAAGCCGTGATTTACAGTGAATTTAGAGCAGCTAAGGGGCGTTGCTAGCTATGACACGGAGCGGAGCGCCTAAACCCCCCTTAGCTGTTCTAATAAATCAACTGTAAAACACGGCTTCAGGGGCTTATTGCTTTTCTAAATGGGTTACTCCATAAAAATATTCATTTTAATATTTTTTTTTATTCATAAAATAAATACCAGCAACAAAAAATATAACGTTATAACACATTTATTCCTCCGCCAAGCAATGTAGTTCCAAAGAGGATGCTAAGCAACACATGCAGCAACAAAGCATCACAAACGGCAGTTTCGCAGTAACACTAATATAATGAGGTCACAGGTGTGTGTTCAGGAGTAATTTACATTGGCTTCGAACGCGGCTCAACCAATCAGAATCAAGGACCGGAACTATCCGTTTTATAGACCTTACGCGCCAGAGAAACGAGGTCGCCGCCATCTTTAGAATATTGTCTTTGAACTAGGGGTGTGACGGTTAGCATATAACCGTGAGACCGACGGTTATAGTTGAACACCGTCATTACAACTCTATAACTGCCAAAACCGTGTTATTAAAATATTTTTTACAAACATTTTTTATCATAGAGAATGTTTAAATACTAATTAAAAACAATTGTTAACAGTCTGTGTCATTAATGGTCTACGTCGTTTCCAACTGTATTTGATTCTTTGCCAAGCGACCGCCAATCATTTGAGAGAGAAATAAAAGCTATGATATAGTGATGTGCCATCATTATGAGATTTATTAAACAAATGAAAAACATTTGCAATAATAAACATTAGCAATGAACATTTGCAATCGGGAGACATGGTTTTTACCACTTAATGAAGTTTTGCTTTTTAGAAAGCATTTCTTTAAAGCGAATTTTGTTTTGTACAAATTGTATCTTAATTTTAATAAATGTTTCATCAACCAATTGCATGTATTTAATAAATATAGGAGACAATATAACCGTGACATTGAGGCTCCGATGCGCCGCGTTCACTTGCATTGCATTGTGAAGTTGAACTAGAGCGCATCTCATCGTAAATGAATGAAACTCAGCGTAGGCCTATGCCTCATACATTAGCATTAAATATCTTTGCTGCATCCTTTCTAGAACAGACAAGGGCTTTCTTGCGGCTCGCATCAGCAGAGCATTGCATCGTCCATAGACCGCAAAACAATCAGCGGATGGCGGGCGGGTGCGGCTTTGAAATCTGGTCAAAAAACGTTGGTGCGGATGATGAGTTTTGTGATGCGGTTGCGGATGAACTAATGCCCCATCCGCGTATCTCTATTGATAACAACATTGAACACTACACAAATATTAATTTTATTCAAACTAAGTTGTCCTATAACAGACGAAAGACGAACGTCATTCATAAATATGCAAGATCGCTGTGAAAATACAGACCGGAAGACAAAAGACAGCGAGCGTGGCGCTGAAAAGGGGCGGGGCTACATAAGGTCTATAAGTGACATCAATGCATACCCTCTATTTAACAGTATAAAGTAATACCTGTCATTACTGGAGTCCGCCTTGCTGTGCCTGTCGTAACCGGGTGAGTATGTGTAGCTTTCCCAGTCGTCCGGGGGGGCAGCACGGTCAGTCACGGTGGGCCAGCGAGCGATAGTCAGTGAGCCGTTCTGCGCGGGAAACGCCAAGCCCAGACTGGCCAGGTTACTGTGGCTCCTCTGGAAGGACTGGATTCCCTTCAGGCTGTCGGGTCGGCGTGGCGCTTCCTCGCTGGTCCAATCGAAATGGCCCTCTGAGTCCACCGGGCTTTCGGCTGGCCCATCATGCTCCTCTTCTACACTAATAGAGGGCGTTCGGTTTCCCACGATGCCTCCCTCCTCATCAACACCCGCAGTCTGAGAATCACAAATGGTCTTTGCAGACTCGCAGCTGCTGAGAAGCTGCTCGTCTACGCCCCGCTTCAGGGTCTCTGTGCTGCCCAGGGCATGCTGGGTAATGAGGGACGTCCCATCTTCAGGCTCGGTGGTCCCGGTCACGCTCCCGTGAGCCAGACGGGGCGTCAGGGCTGGAGAAGCGTGAGGAGAGGGATTTGTGTTAGGAGGCCGAAGAGACAGATCTTCATCTCCACGATCGGGGGAAGGAGTGCGGCGAACTGTGGGACAAAAAAAACACACACCATTTAGTCAAGTCACCTTCATATATATATATAGTGCTTTAACCAATATAGATTGTTTTAAAGGTGCAGTGTGTGATTTTTAGCAGAATCTAGTGGTGAGGTTGTGAATTGCACCCAACAGAAGTTACGGTGGCCGACAGGAAGTGATGTCGTCTGAGAATAGCCAGTTAAGCAATGAGGTTTCTTTACAAAGATAAATTAAGAAATTAGGTTTACTTTATTACTCAGTAAAACGATATGTTATTGCGAATATTACTGTTACTCGTTCATCATTGTGTCAGTGTTTTATTTGCTGACTTTAGCTAAAGCTTCTTTACACGAAGAACAACATAGTGAGGAAACGCGTTTGTCCGTTTAGGGTTCCTGTAGAAACATGTCGATATAAGGGGACCCTGTAGAGGGGTGTGTGTAGAGAGAAATCATTTTTTAATATTATCGTTATCGGCCCAATAAGCAAATTTGCCGATAAATAATGGATTATTTCCTTCAGCTGAGACGCTTCAGATGCGCACTGTTCAACATGATGGTTATGAATTGCTTGAAATATCATTGGAATCAGTTAAAAAAAAGGAAAATACGGTTAAGTGCAACATGTGCTGTCATATCGGCTACATAAAATGATAATGAGAACATTATAATTGTGTGCTTGGGACATGGGTTTTAATGGTGAGACTTTTGTTTTTGTAATCAGGCTCTCAAAAATTATTTAAAAATTTGGATTTAGATTTATCAGCCAACTTATCGGTTATCGGCTTTCAAACATCGGCCAAAATGTTCATATCGGTGCATCCCTACTATATTAATCGCACAGCTCGTTATATAAAGGATGTATAGTATATCCAACTTCCCCCGCATATATACAGCACATTCATGTAAAGCAATATATACTATAGCATATATCCACTACTTGATGTTTATATCATTGCGAAATGTAACTATATTATAAAGTTGGATATAAAAGTATGTCCAATTTTATCTGTATACATACAGTATACTTGTGGCAATGTATAATATATAGCAAATTGCAACTGTTGGATTGTTAATATTATCGCAAAATGTAAAGTATATTATCGCAGAGCCAAATAGTATATCCAACTTTATACACAAAACATTCAGTGCATCCAAAATATAACCATATTACACAGATGAATACCAAGTTAGATATATAGTATATCCAACTTGATCTGCATAAATAGCGTACACTCACGTACAATATACTAAACTATAAACTATAATATCGTCCAGCTCTAATCTGCTAAATGCAACTATAAGGCATCAAGATATTAACATTTTTATAAACAAACATCATAATTTTGTTTAAAGCTGCTTTAAAACAATGTATATTATGAAAGTGCAATACAAATAAATGTGCCTTTGACTTGACAGAGGCAGGTTTGCGCTGTAAGTGATTTTGTATTTGTCAAAGGTCATGTGTTTCAAACTTTATAAGACGCAGCAGTGCCAAACAGCCAGATAGGGACATTTTTAGTTGAATAATGCTTGTGAAGTGCGACAAAATGAGTGAATGGAGTGGATATTATTCAGATTTTGACCTTCTCATGAATAACTGCATTAATGATTATTAGTCTGCTGGTTTAATGTGTCTGGAGGAGGCGCTGACCTCTGGGCTTGGGGGAAGTGGGCGGCAGTGATGCGTTCCCATCAGTGGGCATTTCGGTGAAGACGGTGGGAGAGAGTGAAAGCACGGAGCTGCAGGCGGACTTCCCTCCACTGCTCGAGTGACGCAGGAACATCATGGACTGAACCTTCTCCTGGTACATCTTACCATCTGATGGCACAAGAAAACATGCATGAACTAAAATGTTCTTGTTTACTAGGGTTTCTACACTGGAAGCGCAACACCTCAGAGTGATTACTGATATGAATGAGCTGTAAGCTCGAGGCTAGACTACTGTTAGACTACAGCCACAATAAAATGAAAATAAGAGCAGTTACATATGGTTAGAAACAACATCTGATTTAAATTAGAACGCCAGACATGATGTTTCTGGTGTGTATATATATATATATATATATATATATATATATATATATATTTTCTGGTATAGTTTCTGGTGTATCCTATATATATATATATATATATATATATATATATATATATATATATATATATATATATATATATATATATATATATATATATATATATATATATATATATATGAATCCAATATTTGTATACAAACACTTAAATTACACACAAGGAAGTTTTTATAATAATAAAGTTATAATACTAGCTTCATAATCACATAATTATATTTATACTCCAAGTCGTTTTGTGACATTTAAACATTTAAATGTTGGCTAACTAATGAGTTTATGGTCACTGAATGACTATTCTGAGGTAAATTTAACATTACGTAACAAATACATACCTGTTAGTTAGCTAGATAAAATAACTTAAGATTTTATAAATTCTTATGTATAACTCTTTTTTTTTTTTTTATGTTGATTGATTATTAATTACATTTGAGGTGTAATATATATATATATATATATATATATATATATAAATGCAGTCATGAAGTGGTTCGGACATGATGCAATGGATCCTTCCAACATAGACAGCTTTACTGACTATAATGGAAACATCTTTTTAGTTTTAGTTAATCACTTGCATTTAGTTAAGTCATATATCAAGTGTATCCTTACGTAGACATGGTGTAAGTTTTGTTTAATAACAATTTTCAGACAAAGTCAAACTAAGGTTAAAGAGGTGACCCAAAATATATTTATTTATATTTATATATTTTTTCTTCTTCTTCTTCTGTGAATCATAAAGTCAGAAGCAGCTTGAACATCTGGCTAATCATCATCTTTTGCTTTTTAGTTTCATTAAATAAATTGAGTCATAAGGCATGATGGTTAGTAAATGTAGACAGAATGATCCTCTTTAGTGCACTTTTCCTTTAATGAGTATGACTATCAGATACTGGTTTCCAAAATGTTTGCTTACCAATGTGCAGAGAGAAGTAGAAGCTGGTGGGTGTGTGGCACACGTAAGTGTTGGTGGGGGGGTGAACGGCCAACAGGAAGTTGTAGACCAGCCGCAGCAGGTCCAGGTCTGGAGGCGAACCCAAAACCTCCTGGATGATTTTGACAAACGAGAGGCAGACCTCCTGTGGGATGGAGGTCAGGTACTCATCCCGATGCTCCTAGGAGAACAATCATGATGATGTTACAAAACAACCCACAATACTGAACTATGATTGGTCTTCTTTCTCATATCAATTGCATACTGGATAGTGATTGGTTGTTTCTATAATGATATTTCACCATGGGTTGATTTTAATGATGCACCAAAATTAATTTGTACAGAAACATTGCTCAAGTTTTCATTTAGCTGAAAACCAAAACTGAAAATAAAGTTAACTAATCAAATGTAATTAATAATCAATCAACATAAAAAAAAAAAAAATGAGTTGTACATAAAAATTAAAAAAAAGAAGTATCTAGCTAACGAACAAGTCTATGGATATTAAATGGCATTCATGAGACAACAGTTATCTTGAGTCACATTGTTTACAAGCTTATTTATTGATGTCTTTCCACAGTTGAAACTCTGATTGAGCGATTACATGAGACATTACAGTAAATCATACTGTTTATTTCAACATACCTCATTTAATTAATGTTCATTTCATGCTATATCTAGTGGTAAAGAGGAAGAGATGATCGCTTGAACTGAGGCACTACAGAGATCCGTCACTACATCAAAGAGCGTCAAAATTACATTTATTGTTTGAATTTCATTATGAAACTGAGATAATTTGAAAGTTGAAACTTTCTTAGTAGGTAGGCACGCCAAAACCTTTTTTTTTTTTTTTTTGCAGGAACTGAAAATGTATTTCCGGTTGCTGAAATTTCAGTGCATCACTAGTAGGGGTGTAAATCGGACAGTTCATCACGATACGATACGATATCGATTCTCTCAGCCAGCGATACGATATTTGCCGATACCTCAAAAAATTCCACGATACGATTCGATTCAGGGCTATATCGATCGATTAATCGATATTTAGATATTATGTTCACACAACCAGTTACGTTTTTATTAACTCACAAATGCAACCAAAATATATAACATGAACGTTTAATTAAACTCTTTGAAAATTGCTCCCAATTGGGACATTTACAACAGAAGAGGTCATTTGCAAGTACTCCGTTCTTGTTCATTTTCATAAATCATGTTTTTTATTATTATTGTGCATTCCAAGTAATATCAATCAAACTGCAGCTGGGTTGTTTTGATTAATAATAATAATAATATTAATAATAATAACTTAAAAAATACAGATAAATTACAAAATTAAAGTTAATTGAAAGTATGCTTTAATATGTTAAGTATAATAGTAATAATAATGGTTTCTTTTTTTTTTTTAGCAGTGCAAATACATTCACATTTCATCTTTCTGAGTCAAACAAAACCAAGTAATTGCTATGATAAATAATACAACACTCGGTTACGTTAAATCTCCTCAGCTGACATAGACGCCTGACAAACTTTGTTTTTGTGATTAACGTACACGCAGTACAGAGAGCTTTTCCCTCACCACTAAACGAGCTGCTTTAGTAAGGTTCTGTGAAAATGTTTCAGCTTTTATTTTCCTTTTACACCCAAAGAAGATACCAAGTTTATTGAAATTATCCATCCTCGATCACTTTTAGTCAGCTTTGACGAAACTCCTCTTAGCCAGCGCGTCTTTTCAAAGTGACATCTGACCTGAATACTGCACGCTAAAACGGACTTATCTGGTTGTGTTCACCAACAAGGGTGCGACAGCTTGTCTGTTTCTGCTGTAAAACATGAACTCGCGATGCCTTGACAGCGGACAATACCGGCTTTTGTGCCAGTAAGTATGGTTGGTGAGTAACGTTAAACGAAAATGTGCGCTTTGGCGGAAGGATGTTACGTGACAATGTGGAGAGTGTCAAAATAAAGCTGTATATCGATATTTTACGTGTGGAATCGATGCATCGTATCGTTAGACGTTGTTTTTGTAATCAGGCTCTCAAAAATGATTTAAAAATTTGGATTTAGATTTATCAGCCAATATATGGGTTATCGGCTTTCAAATATCGGCCAAAATTTTCATATCGGTGCATCCCAACTATATTATCGCACAGCTCGTTATATAAAGGATGTATAGTATATCCAACTTCCCCTACATATATACAGCACACTCATGTAAAGCAATATATACTATAGCATATATCCACTGCTTGATGTTTATATCATTACGAAATGTAACTATATTATAAAGTTGGATATAATAGTATGTCCAATTTTATCCATATCGATGTATCGTTATACTCCTAATCACTAGTCGATTCTCATAGACAGCCGACAGAAAGCGAGCCTCATGACCACATTTCAAAGACTACAAACTAAACTTACTTGACCTCCATTGACCTCACGTGCTGTAAACTTCTCACCTGAAGCACCTGGCAGGCGAGTAGGAAGCGATGAACCACCTGGGCCTTTAGAAGCTGCCGAATGTTGAACATCTGCTGTGGATGACGCACTCGGATGAGGATCTCTAAAGCGGCCAACAGAGTCTCCCACACGCCACACTATTAGAGACACACACACACACATACAGCCATTATAATTAGCTCTATATAAAAACAGCCAAAAATCTATGGTATGCTCTCATTTAGATGTAAGTGTGAACCTGAGCTTTGGCCCATATCTTCCAGTCCAGCAGTATTTCAGAGAGCAGTCTGAGATCTTGCACCACCACAGTGGATTCAGCATCCAGATGAAACTGGCCGTCTTCTCCAATCGTCAGGATCGACCCGCTACAGCAGCCGTCCAACAATGTCTATCACACCACATGCACACAGACATTTGCACAATCAAAATCCAGAGATACTCTGAGAATATACTGAGAGAGGGACAACACAGTGTCACCGTCAGTCCGCATTAACAGTGTAACCCAGCAGGGTGCGCTGTTGAGCACAACAGTGATCTGGCACTTCATTTAGATTTTTTTTTTTACAGCTTTAACTTGTCTTGAAAAAGGCAAACAAGTGACTAAAATGGGACTACAGAGGTTTTCTGGGACATTAAACGTCACGCCGAATATGTAAACTCACTAGTCGCTTTCACAGCCTCATTGTGTTTATAATCACTACACAACTATTCTAATTCAAATCAGTGCAAAATGTTCTTTAAATAAAGACTGAAAGAGTTTGACAAAGCATTTACTTCTTACTTTTTACTTCTGCCGATTGTATTTAGACTTTCTAATTCATAAAAGTTCAAGAATATGAACAAAATGTGTAAGAATCATAAACTTTTGTTGGGATTATTTTCTGCAATAACGCAAAAGCCAATAGAAAATCCTATTGTTTTTTTGTCGAGGGAACAAGGGTAATGCAAACATCACTGAAGAGCTCTATACTTAAACTATACCGTGATATTTTTAAGGTTTTTTATTATATTTAATATGCATCTTGATATTTATGTCTTTTTTTAATTAGAGGAACCATTATTTTTAACTAACAGCCATCTTTAGGAAACTTTATAACCAAATACGAATTTAAAATTTAGATTTTCACAAGTCTGCTTAATTTTATATGACAAGCAATTTAATTATTTATGAAAAAACGTATCATCTACATCTGATATGCTAAAACTCACCTTCAGAATGTGGTATCCCACAATGCACTTGGGCTTGATGAGGACCTGGTGTATCATGGAATAACCGTGGTAACACTCCATCTCATGGGTGCGATGCTGATGGTTTTTGACCAGAGACAGAAGAAGCTGCAGCGCCAGAGCTTGAGTTTTCTCACAGTCGCTCAACTCCACCACCTACAGTTCAACAACCAATGAAAGAAGACGAGAAAGAGAGGCAACATGAATGGAATGTGATTCAGATGTTCCTGGTGCTAAAATCACTGTAACACGTCATATAATGAAAGCGAAGCGAGTTGTGAATGTGTTTTCATGTTGACATTCTGGGTCACGGTGTTAAAATGTGAGATGATTATTAGCGACGGCTGCTCCAAAGTTAATAAACGACCTAAATAAACTAGATTCATCTGCACTAAATTCTTAAATGAATATCAATGAATATTATTTGGCATCATACCAAGATTGAGCATCTGTTGCCATTTTAATTAGCACTGCTCCTCAATTATTTTTATTTTGGTCTCATTTAGCGTGGTTCACACATTGGGTGTTGTTGATCAACATTTCTGGTTTAGATAATGTCAAAAATGTTCTTACAATTAGGCAATAAACACAATATCTCTGCAGGGATTTTGCAAATATACAGTGTATAATTTCAAATCAAAATGAAGCAGCTTTTTAATTTGATCATGAGTATTAAGTTAATATAAAATTACATTGTTATTGGAATTTCTGTTTTCTATGTGGATATATAGTAAAGTGTAATTTATTCCTGTGATCAAAGCTAAATTTTCAGCATCATTACTCCAGTCTTCAGTGTCACATGATCCTTCAGAAATCATGCTGCATAGAAACCATGATACATTTTATTTTTCAGGATTCCTTGATGAATAGAAAGTAGGGCTGTCAAACGATTAATCGCGATTAATCGCATCGAAAATAAAAGTTTGTGTTTACATAATTTATGTCTGTGTACGGAGTATAATTGTTTTCTATATATAAATACACACACATGCATATATATATTTAAAATGTGTTATTTATATATAAAATATTTATATATAATATAAATTATATATAATATAAATATATATACACAGTATATACATGCAAATATTTCTTAAATATATACATGCATGTGTGTGTATTTATATATAGAAAATAATTATACACCGTACACACACATGTATTATGTAAAAACAAACTTTTATTTTGGATGCGATTAATCGCGATTAATCGTTTGACAGCCCTAATAGAAAGTTAAAAAAACTGCATTTATTTGAAATATAATCTTTTGAAACATTATAAGTTTCTTAACTGACGCCTTTCATCATTTAATGCACCCTTGCAGAGTGAAAGTATTAATGTATTTAATATACAATACTGTAAAGTTTGGGGTAAGTACGATTTAGTTTAAAAATAGTAATTTTTGATTCTGTGCAAGTATTTTAGTTCTCATGACAGACTGATAGGAAATGAGAAACATAAAAAATGAGAATGAGAGAAACACAAAGGCTTTGAGGTGACATTCGAGAGACGTCTGAAGGATAATGTGAAGGAACACGGTGTACAACTGAACGTCCTGGGCCAGAACATGCTGACCAAAAATCCAATTTTGCCCTCTGAGTGAAAGAAACAGCGTATTATCAGATTACCAGCAAAAAATGTGCATTGGAATATGAAGGAAACACTGAAGATCCCTTCGCTATAAACTTTGAAGCTTAATATTCAGATGTACCTCAGCCTCTTGAACTGATTGCTTCAATTAAAAAGCACAGCAAACAGTTATCAGAGCTTTTGTGAATCAGCACAAAACATCTGTTCAAAATACCTCATCAGTCTGCGTGCAGTAAACAGAAGCGCAGTGACATAAGACCTCATTCCATTCGTTCCTGGTCTCTACTAGTGACATACGCACACAAACACATACCCGTGCAAACAAGAAGACAAAAGAGCCGGTGCCACCGATCTTGTGCAGGGCGCTGTGTAGGCCGAGAGCCCTGCAGTGCATCATGGTCTTGAGAAAAGGAGGCTCCAGGATGGGGCTCTGGACCTCTTTGGCACTGAAGGGCCGCTGGGAAACCACTGCTGACTTGGCCTGGCCCTTCAGGCGGATCACGGGCTCATATATGGTGTACAGAGACGGTGTGCTGGGGGCATAAACGACAGCTAAACTCTCCTGTAAAAACACAAATGCACATATGTTAAAGCAGATCCACAGCTCAACATTTCAAGTTAATCAAGACACAGTATTTTTTTGCACTTTTTAAAAAAAAAAACAGAGCTGAATGCAGCATGTGAGCATGAGCAGGCACTGAGATTTGCTTGACTACGGTAATTAATTTTTATTTTTTGCCTATTCATACTTTGCAGTCACGTGAGTTCCATGGATACCTGGCGGGCAACAAACGGGTATTTTCAACGTAGAGTCCTGTAGTTCCAGGTCTTTCTAGTAGCTATCAAGTCTGTTAGCGAGCTAGCTGCATAACTATGGACTAGGATTAACTCCAAGGTAGCTAAATTGTGTAAAGCAGACAAGGTTTTTTAAGATAATCGAGCAGTAATAATTCCTCCGTAAATAATCTAGCTCTACTGTTGGGTCATCTCTGGTTCTCAATGAAAACCATAGATATCACAAACCTCTAAACAACCTATCACACACTTTTGTTGTTGTTAGCAAAAGACGACAGCTGTTACTGTGCGTTCACACCGCCGCCGGCGAGAGCGTCAAAGTGCCCGGAAGTCATTCATTTTCAATGAATTTTGCCGCTCTCGCCGGCGGCGGTGTGAACGCACAGTTAGCCTAGCTTAGACTCATAACACAAACAGCTGACTCGCCGAACCAGCTGGTGGCGTTGATTGACGAAACTACAGGGTAACTTAAAGACACGATTAATTACATGATCATACACCAATTGTGTTGAAATGAGCTTTGATGGAGTGATGGAATGATCACTGCACAGACGTGTATACTGTGAAGGTTGCTTATCTCATCTTATCGCACAACAACTATCTGGCATGTCGTTTACACCTCAAAACACCAACTTTTGTATAGTAAAACTGGCGACATCCTGGCAAGATCCTTGATTAGTTTACTGGGCTTCGTTGCTGGTGAACGACGTTCTTGCCCGCCAGCCAGTACTTGTGACGTCACGTGCAAAGTATGAATATGTTCAAGAAACTGCTCAGGGGCCTCATTTATAACCGTTGCGTTACAACAAAACAGGGCCTGAAAGAGGCGCCACTTCCGACGCACAAGTTGTGATTTATAAAAACAAAACAAACTTGACGGGAAAATTTGTGCACCTGCACGCAAACTCTGACCCATGCGTACGAACGTTTTGGAGATGGAGCAGTTTGAGCTAGAGTTAAATGTCTTTTTGGTCACTTTTAGACAGAAAATCTAAAGAAAGATAATACAAATATAATTTCACTCGCCAAGCCTATGACTTGAAGCAAATATCCATCCCTTCTTAAATGTCCACGCCAGCGAGCGCGTTGGGCCGTTTAGTGAAACTGACGCATATTTATCAGCAGATGAAGTAAAACCGTAAATCTTCATCATGAGTGATGACGCACCGTTTTATAAATGAGACCCCAGAGCTTTAAAGGGTTTATGTTTTTCTTTTGAGTTTGAGGTGATATATCACTTGGGAAATATTATTGAAAGGTTTCATTAGACAAATTTGTACAACACTTTATATTAGCAATATATATTTTTAGAGAAGATCTGATAAAATAAGCCAATTTATCCATGAGAAATGAAGGTTTGTGTTTAAGTGACTCTCTGACAGTATTAGGGCTGTGCCGGTAAACTTGATCACCGGCGGTGGTCCGCAAAACACATTTTATTGTACCTGAATGCTGTTTTACGTGAATATTATGACACGAGTGAAGCACAAAGCTTTGTTTACAAAAGAAACAATAGGTTATAGCAATTAAATGTTACATTGCATCCATGGAAACATTTGGATTCATGCCAAATGAGAGAGGTACGTCACGTGAGCCCATCCTGTATATTTAAGCTTTGTCGGCTTTGTTTTATGTTTTGCGATCTGGTCATCTGATTATCAGCGAATTTAACAATATTCCATTGTACATGGGATCTCTTGTTTTTTTTCCCAAACCTTCACTCACATCTCGCACATTTTCGCAGGGGATTATAAATGTTAATTCCTTTGGTTCGCTTTTAATTCGTCCTACAGCGTTTTTTCCTACTTTACCACAGTAAAAATGCGAATATAATAGGCCTTGTACCTTTTTGCTTGCACATCAAATTCTATTTAACACAGTTTGTGTTTGTTATTAGGGTAAGGTGTGTCAAGTTTATTTGTATAGCGCATTTCACTCACGCTCGGGATTTATTTAGTTTAGCTTTCTCTGCCAGCACAAAATCAAACATAGCCGAAATGTCTTGATACTGCGAAAGATAAAATTCACTCTTCAGACCTTTTACAACAAGTGTTCAGTTGCTTGGGACATCAGGAGAAAACATGAAGATATTAGAAAAGAGAACGACTGTCGGAAGAGAGGGTAGGCTATATGACGAATCTTTGTCGGAAATATAAACTAATATAACTTTCTTATATTATTTAGGTTACCAATTTACTGATATTTATTTTAATGTTTTACAGGCTGTAGTGTGGTGTGTCACTGACGGAAGTGCTAAAATAAACACGCGGACAGCCCTAGATAGCAGTAATTGCCGTGCATGTAAAGCATTAGCATATGAGCACCTGGAACAGCATGTAAAATCACTGCTAATTAAGATGTCAGTGGGTAAAACTGCACAGAAAAAGCACTTAAGCAAGCAGGAAATTAGTATGTACAAATGGACAAATAATGCTGAGGGAGATAAACAAGACGCTGTCAGATACATTTGCATAAAAGCCTTCTGGGTGAAGACATTTGAAAAAAAAACATGTATTCATATTCATAGGCTTACAATAAGAGGTGTGATGTCAACGTCTGTATTCCTCATGAGGAGTTCTCGTATCTGCTCACACTGAAGACCCTCCTGTGTCACGTACTTGGACAGTGTCTCCTGGGGCTTGCCGTACTTGCAGGGCATGATGGAGGTGAGGTCAGGACCGCTGGCGTACAGGTAAAACGCCTCCGCAGTGTCAATTCTGGAGCCTAAGACAAGCAATAACCAGTTTACTACTTCTTTGCTGAACTCCCAGCATGCATTTTTAATGTAGGTAGAAATATATAGAGGTAGGCAAATATCACTGCATATTTGTGCATATACATTAAATTATTAAATATTCTTTTGTGTTATTTCATGAAAACATGCCTGGATTAATTTAATTGTCCAAGTCGTTTTAGAGCAAATACATAAGTTTAAAAAAAAAGCTAACACTTTACATTAAGGTTTAAATTGTTAACTGATGTTAACAAAAATTAGTTAACATGAACTAACAATGAACAATAATAGTTTTTATAAGACTTAATGTTAATTTCAACATTTACTAATACATTTTTAACTTAATAGTTGTATCTGTTAACATTAGTTAATGCACTGTGAACTTAAGTATACAAACGACGAACAATTTTATTTCTATTATTGGTAACACTTTACAATAAGGTCTATTAGTTAACATTAATTAATGCATTAACTAATAATACATTTTTTACAGTATTTATCAATCTTTGTTCAAATAGAAATACAGCTGTTCACTGTTAGTTCATGTTAGCTCAGGTCTTTTAAATAATATGAACAGATACAACTTTGATTTTAGATAATGAATCAGTAAATGTTGAGATTTACTAAGATTAGAAGTATTTTTCTATTGTTAACCTATGGAGTAAAGTAAAGCTAACTAATGAAACCTTATTGTAAAGTGTTAGCCAATTATCTAACATAAAATGTAAAGCATAAAAAAATAAAACGTATTGCTAACTGTTACTCATGTTAGTTAATAAATTATCTAATGTTAACAAATGTGACATTATTGTAAACTGTTACCCGCCCATGAAAAAAAAAAATCATGTGAAGCCTAAACTATAAGATACAAGAAAGAAAAATAAGAGAAAGTGTGGTAGATGTGTTTGAAACGGTGACCTAAAGTCAAATAAACACAGTAAAACCATTCAGAGGACCATCTTACTGCATTAGAGCTTTTTAAAGGTTGGGAACGGCTGGACTTGAGCCATTCATGACCTATTAGTAGCAACAGAATTGCTATTCTGTTAAAAAAGGCTTGTTGTGTGTAGAGAATGTGGAGAATTTGTGGCTCACGCATGGAAACTACCAGAAGCAGGAAGATCCCGCGTTACCAACAACATCACAGACTTTCAAAGTGCAAACAAACACAAATTTTACTACATTTAAAATTTTTACATTTACTAATACATTCAAAAAATCAAAGGTTGTATTTGTTAACATTAGTTAATGCACTGTGAACAAACAACGAACAGCTTTATTTGTATTAACTAACATTACCAAAGATTAATAAATACTCATTGTTAGTAAATACATGTTAACGAATGAGACATTATTGTAAAGTGTTACCATTTATATTTTATCTCAGCTTTATTTCAGTTAACAAAAATGGTTTTATTTAATCATTTAGTAAATATTCCACAACACTCCACAACAAGCTTAAGAAATTCCAAATAGAATCGCTTTTTAAAGAAGGAGGTCTTTTTAGGCACTGGTTTCATACCATTAAAGAGCATCAGCGTGCCCATATCCCAGCATGCACTTGGGCTGGACTGCTCCTCTGAGGGTTGCTGACAGTGTCCAAGCATACAGTAGGTCTTGTTACTGTCTGATGACAAACTGGACTTCCTAGGCAGAGTGAAATCTAGCGAGACGTCACATTTCCTGAATGTGCACAAGAAGGGTTGATTAAAACAGTGTAGCTTTTCTGAATCAATGGCTATATTTACATGCACAACTTTTGTTTCAATTGAACTGAATTCATTCCGACTGATGAATCTGAACGTAGTGTTTCCATGAACGCTAAACATGTGATCGGGTTGATGTGCGCGTTTATATAATCACAAGCTTCAAATCGGAATAGATTTTTGGACATGCACACACTGCACGAATATACAGTTTCCTGCTGTTTGCGCATAATAACTATTCACCTACATAGGTTCTTTATTTGTTTTAAACAGACTTAATATTTATCCATTTCTGGTCATAATTTGGAGACCATGAGCGTAAGAACTGTCGTGCCGCTGCTTATATTTATTTATCACGCAGTAAAAATGTCCAAAACCAGTCGTCTGTGGATGAGAGTCTGAAACAAGCACTGGTGGGCCGTTGTCCTGCTTACATCGGCGACACTTTAAACTTACATTTACTATGTATTGATTGTAAGATAACACAACTAAACAGTCTTAGTTTGTGATAACTCCTTATCAGTGCAACAATTCAGAAGGGTAGCACAAGAGAATTAACTGACAAATTAAAGGAGAACTCCGGTCAATTTTAACATTGAGCTCATTTTTTTGTAAATTTGGAGTGCTGTCAATACAGAGAACAACGACACAAATCGGTGTTGCCTACACCGTGTTGACTTCAATGGGGCAAGTTTTAAACCTGCTTTTAGCCTCTTAACATCCTTGATGTGTCATTACAAGTGCACAGCCATGTGAGTGATTCCTTCAGAGTGAACACGGTGAATCTGACTGCAGTAGATGTGAAAGATATGAATAAAAGTGATGTTAATTCAGCCAGCGCTCATACCTGTATTTACATCCTGTTTTCGGTCGAAGTCCACAGTAGTCGATTGTCGAGTTCACGCGCGTGATCATAGGTAACTAAACCTATGCGCGTGAACTCGACAATCGACTACTGTGGACTTCGACCGAAAACAGGATGTAAATACAGGTATGAGCGCTGGCCGAATTAACATCACTTTTATTCATATCTTTCACATCTACTGCAGTCAGATTCACCGTGTTCACTCTGAAGGAATCACTCACATGACCTGTGCACTTGTAATGACACATCAAGGATGTTAAGAGGCTAAAAGCAGGTTTAAAACTTGCCCCATTGAAGTCAACAGGGTGCAAATTTTAAAAAGAGGATAACTCGGTGTAGGCAACACTGATTTTTGTCGTTGTTCTCTGTATTGACAGCACTCCAAATTTACAAAAAAATGAGCTCAATGTTAAAATTGACTGGAGTTCTCCTTTAATACAATTCTTTGGACAAATATACATAATGAAAAGATGATACAATATTTAATTGGAAAATGGCATTTAAGACTTTTATTTTTAGGCCTTAATTTTCTCTAAATTGATTTATCATCAACTTTTAATATTTTTAAGACCCCGTGGACACCCTGAATTATCATATTTGGCTGAACTGTCCCTTTAAATAATCAACCAACCAAATGCAATCAGGGACTCACCTAATGCCGCACACCCAGAGTGTCAGCTGACCGTGAACGCTCTTCCGGCCCTCGGGCTGCTGTGTGTATGTGAGAGCCAAGTGCTGCCACCTGCCAGCGGTCAGCAAACCGTCTCCAGACTCCGCCTGGGCGAGCAGACCCGCCTTCATCTCATCATTGGGATCAATGCAGGTCCTGAACTCACAAATGAACAGTCACTTTTGAAATGTAGCATTGATGACTCTTAAGGCCCTGTTTACACCTGGTGTTAAGATGCATTTTGGTCGATTGGATCTCAAGTGGACGACGCTAAATACAGCTTGTCCACTTTCAACCACTTCCAGAGGTAGTTGGAAACACATTAGACCGGATTGCTTTGGTAGTGTAAACGCTTGTGATCGAATGTGTTCTAACAGACACAAAAGACGCTTGCTCTCTGAATACTGACTTAAAGCGGGAACATTATGGGAAGAGCGCTAGACCGACGGGTTTTAAAGTTTGTCGGCTGGAGACCCAAGTTTGGTTTGAAGATTAAAACATGCCAAGCTCAATGTTCTCTCAATGTTCTCTCACCATTCCTGATTTCTAACACACACTCGCAGCGTTCGGCTGGTCTTGAGGCTGTCAGAGCAGAAACTAAAGCTGCTGGAAATCAGGACATTTTATCAGTTCATCCATTCCCATCATCCTCTACTGTTTGAGTTCTATTAGGTTTCCTACATGTTAAAAAAGTGGCGTTTTATATCAGAATGGAGAACCTGAATGTGAGTTTGAAGTGGACTGTGTAAGATCGACCGCCCTTTTGCACACACTTTTGAGGAGGCCTTTCGAAGGGAAAAAACACCTTCGTCATGTCACTCACCTGAAGATAAAGGCTCCGGTGGAGATGTTCACCCACACCTGAAGCATCAGTGCCTTCGAGCCCATGGAGAAGACATGGAGGAGGCATCGGTCTGTCTGCTGGTCCGTGACATGTGCGGCACCAGGCAGGGACTCCACCAGAGACGCCTCCTCTTCTGCAACACACAGGCGGATAAACCAATCAAACGGCTTCTTGGAGTGGGGTTGGTATTCATGCATCAGTGTTGCTATTGTTAACTAAAACTAAAATTATTACAAAATATTTTCGGTAACTGAATTAAAGCTGAAATTAAATAAAACAAATACTTTAAAAACTTAAAAAACGAATAAAAAGGACTAAAGAACATAACATTACTCAAACTATAATCATTAAAAAATGTTTTCGGTAATTGAGTTCAAACTGAAATAAAAAAACCAGTAAAAAAATGTTTTGCTTTGGCAACTAAATTAAATAAATAAAATTAAGTTGAAGCATTACAATAAGTTTTAAGAATTTAAACTGAAATAAAATCAAACAAACATATATGAAAAATAATAAATGTTGCTTTCGCAACTAACTGAAATAAAAGAAAAATTAAACAAAAATATAAATGTTCAGAAAAAAATTATAAAAATGACAAAAGCACATGACAAAAACAACATTACTGAAATAAACTAAAATTAAAATGAAAACTAAAAATATAAAAATAAAAGTTAATTAAAAATATTAATAAACACACACTTTAGTATATAGATAATACTTATGTGTTTTTTAAAAGTTTATACAAAGCTAAAAAACAAAAAAGATTCTAGAATGATCTTCTTACCCTTCTTAGGAAGGCCGTCGTCCTCGTTCCCCGCTCGCACCCACAGCGAGGCGCTGAAGCCACTGGACATGTGAGGCCAGCAGTTCTGGCCCACTAAGGGCAGGTGGAAGGGTGCCGTGTGCCAGGGAGAAGAGCGCAGGTGACCAGGCCTGCTCGGGTCTCCTTCAACACGGCCCAGGGGTAACTTACCCCTCAGGAGAGCGTTTACTCCACCCTTACCCACAACCGCCCCATGAGGCCTCATCCCAGGGGAAGAGCTCGAGCCAGGGACCCCTGCGCCAGGGATCATGGGAAAGGACATGAAGTAGATCGGCTCTGTGTCCGAGTTGGCCTCCACAATCTGGAGCATTCCTCTCAACAAGATCTCCTACACATGAGGAATACAAATAATGAGAAATAATGAGGGTGTTCGCACAATTTAAAGTTTCATTGCAAACTATTTAAATATAAGGTTTCATTCAAAACAAATCAAGCACCAACTAAGTGTTCTGTAACTTTCAGAGCTCAAAACCTCTTCCCACATTCATGGGAACTAAGCTGTTAAATGACCTCACACATCCTACCGAAAGTAGGGAGAAATTTCAGTGTAATCTAAACAACTCCTCATAAATTCACAAATCAATGCATGCTGACATAATCCATAATGCAATCCATTGACAGGATTCGTGAAATGAACACACTGATGGTGCCGGTCTCTGTCGTCTGGTACAATGAGAGTGAACTAACAGTCTTAAGTGCCTGACTCCCTGTGGACCTTCATTAACACGGTGGTGGGAAAAGCACATTTCACAGCGATACTTCATGGAGGGCATACAGTAGCGACCAAGAAAAGAGACTAGATATAGCAGTTGAGCTGTAATAATCAAAGAAAACACAAAATATAGTGTGTTAAATGTTGAATTTAAAAGGGATGCAGACTAGTTTTCCAACAATCGACAAGGTGATTATTGGAATCACTTTTCTAGAGCTTTAAATCTAGATTTATAAAACATTTTTGACTAATTTTAGCAAAGTTTAGAAATGCAACTTCTCAGGTATTTTTTTTTTTTTTTTTGCACGCTGACATCTTTAACCTACCGTATATGTGGAAACCACATAAAATAGTAAATTAGGGTGTTAAAGATGTGAGGCAATAGGAAAAGAGGTGCTCAGATGTAAAGGACTGGCAATCACAAATGAAGTTACATAACAATAAAGTGTGAACAAAGAGCAAGATAATTATCCTAGGATGGCTGATTCATATCAGCATTGACAAACCAAAGGTTGGCATTACTAAAAGCGTGTTGTGCATCAGCTTGTCCCCTTTCTGACACTGTGTTAAAAATAAACCTGTTTACAGGACGCTTGATCACATTGTATATTTGCATTGCGTAGTTTCAAAGTTTTTCCTTTTCAGTGGAAAAGGGAACTGAAAGGGTTTCGAAAAAGAGTTGTGTATAAATTCATTGTGGCCTCATTTAAAGGTGCATTGTGTAATATTTAGGAGGATCTGTTGACAAAAATGCAATATAATACACATAACTATGTTTTCAGTGGTGTATAAAGGCCTTACTTAATGAACCGTTATGTTTTTATTAGCTTAGAATGAGGCATTTCTATCTACACACACCGCGGGTCCGCTTACATCGACATGTTTCTACGGTGGCCCTAAACGGACAAACGCGATTCATTACTATGTTGTTCTTCGTGCAAAGAAGCTTTAGCTAAAGTCAGCAAATAAAACACTGACACAATGATGAACGAGTAACAATAATATTCGCAATAACATATCGCTTTACTGAATAATTAAGTACACATCATTTCTTAATTTATCTTTGTTAAGAAACCTCATTGTTGAACTGGCTACTCTCTGCTGTCTCAGACGACGACATCACTTCCTGTCGGCCACCGTAACTTCTGTTGGGTGCAATTCGCAACCTCACCACTAGATGCAGCTAAAAATTACACACTGCACCTTTAAATGCTTAAGGTTGCACTTACAGTGGGCGGAGTCTTCTCCAGGAAGAGGCGGGTCAACAGGGCGAGTTCCTCCGCTGTGATACTGTCACTCAACATGGACACGAGCAGCTCCATCAGGATTGTCTGGCACTCTGAAGGGTACAACAGGCCGTAGAGCAATTATAATAATGTTTAAGATTAACATGATTAATATCAAACATGAATCTAATGAAAAACTATTAAGAACATGTCTGTATAGAGGGGATATTTGTTGTTAAACCATCAAAATATGAGCAAAATATTGCTCATAAATATTTTATTTTACACAAAAAAAAAATGCATAGAAAAACAAAAAGCTCACAGGATAAATAATTGACAACAGCATAATCAGTTATTAATATTTCATTGGTTCGCATTATTATTACAAATAAAACAATTGACTCCAAGCATAACTACGCAATATGATTACAAAATGTTTAACATTTTTTCTTAACTTTTGGCCACTACTGTATTTCACTCATATTATATATATTTATTTATTTTTGTATTGTTTTTTAAAATAAATTATTTATATATCCTTTAGTATTTGTTGTGCTGCTTTTCATTTATGGTGATTATGATGAATTTTTATGATGAATAATAATAATATAATATAATTTAATATTATTAATATTATAATTATCATCAATGAACATCATCATTGATAAAATGTATTTTAGTACACAACTGCGCAAGGTGATTACAAAATGTTTTCCCTTTTTAACTTTTTTATTGCTTTTTTATAAACTATTTATATATAACTTGTTATATATATTTATATAACTTATTTATATACAACTGTTGTGCTGCTTTTCATTAATGGTGATTATGGTGAATTTTTCATTAATGAACATCATCATTGATAAGATGTATTTTAGTAATGACAAACCCATTACGAGAATAATGAGAATTATGATTAAACTCAAAAACATTAAATTAAAAATAAACTCAAAAATGGGAATAGGGAGAAATATGCATGGTTGAAGTTTGAAAGAAATATACACCTTTATAGGAGGCATTTGATTGGCTGAGAATGTTCTGAAATCCACTGAGAATGGCTTTCACGCCACCCTGACAAGAGAGAAAAAAAAACCGAGATGGATCACATTTCGTCATAAATACAGTAAAGATTATTTAATCCAGCTGGTCAGAATATTCAAACATATCAATATTGCGAGCATCATTATTGACAATGGGATAAAGTAAAAAATAAATTTAGTATTTAATGGGATAAAGTAAATCCTGTAAAGATTTCTCCAACATAGGCCTAAATCCTAAAGAACTGTCAAAAATGCAGCTGCAAATCTTGTTTTTTACCAAAAAAAAAAAATCTCCAATTACTAAAGGGTTTGCAAAAGGTCATTTTGTTCCTGCTACGTAGGTTCACAGGTGTTGTCTTCAGTTTCAAGTATACTCTTTCAACCAGTTACCTAGAACAAAACTTTCTACCAACCAAAGGTAAGTTACTTAGACAAAAGCAGGTCTTCTGGAATAAGATATGTCACTGTGTAACATCAATATCTCGCATACATAAATAAATCAGTTTGGCATCGGATATAAGTCTGACCTGCTGGTAGAGCAGCGCTGCATTGCTGATGTGGCCTTTCACGGCTCCTAACAGGCTCTGCAACACGTGGCCCAAAACCTCCAGGTCTGGCGAGCCACTGGCTAACAGTTGCAGCTCCATTAAGCAGATCTCCGGGAAAAGCAAACGGCCGCGTACGGAGCCCTGAGGCACTCCTGCCATTCCCAAAGCGCATTCCCCCAACACGACTCCAGCCTCCACCTTTATCCCTGTCACAGCAAGCAAAGACAGAACACAGATTACAAACAACGCAGTAATAATAAAAGAATAAGTGGTGGTGCAAGAGTACAAACAGAAGGGCTGAAGAACGAGGACTGTGTGTACCAGAGGCGCTCAGAGCTCTAGCCCAGTAAAGATGAATTAAGCTGATGGAGGGACGCCACGCACCGGAGAACCCGCATGATTTAGCTGTGAGCTACCCTGCAGCTCCTACGCAAGCTCTGGGTGCTTTTTATTAATGAAGTTCTGCCTCGAACACACACACACACACACATACAGAGAGAGAGAGCACTCCCTTACAGACATTCTCACACACATACATAGAGAGATAAACGGACAGATATATAGACAGACAGAAAGAACAATAGATAGAAAAATGATAGAATGATTGATAGAATAAAGACAGAAAGATTGATAGACTGATCGACATAGTTAGAGAGATAAGATAGAACGCAAGAACGATAAAAAGGCGGTGATAGATAGATAGATAGATAGATAGATAGATAGATAGATAGATAGATAGATAGATAGATAGATAGATAGATAGATAGATAGATAGATAAAACAACAACGGTGGATAGATAGATAGATGGATAGATGGATATACAGTGAGGAAAATAAGTATTTGAACACCCTGCTATTTTGCAAGTTCTCCCACTTGGAAATCATAGAAGGGTCTGAAATTGTCATCGTAGGTGCATGTCCACTGTGAGAGACATAATCTAAAAAAAAAAAATCCAGAAATCACAATATATGATTTTTTAACTATTTATTTGTATGATACAGCTGCAAGTAAGTATTTGAACACCTGTCTATCAGCTAGAATTCTGACCCTCAAAGACCTGTTAGTCTGCCTTTAAAATGTCCACCTCCACTCCATTTATTATCCTAAATTAGATGCACCTGTTTGAGGTCGTTAGCTGCATAAAGACACCTGTCCACCCCATACAATCAGTAAGAATCCAACGACTAACATGGCCAAGACCAAAGAGCTGTCCAAAGACACTAGAGACAAAATTGTACACCTCCACAAGGCTGGAAAGGGCTACGGGGAAATTGCCAAGCAGCTTGGTGAAAAAAGGTCCACTGTTGGAGCAATCATTAGAAAATGGAAGAAGCTAAACATGACTGTCAATCTCCCTCGGACTGGGGCTCCATGCAAGATCTCACCTCGTGGGGTCTCAATGATCCTAAGAAAGGTGAGAAATCAGCCCAGAACTACACGGGAGGAGCTGGTCAATGACCTGAAAAGAGCTGGGACCACCGTTTCCAAGGTTACTGTTGGTAATACACTAAGACGTCATGGTTTGAAATCATGCATGGCACGGAAGGTTCCCCTGCTTAAACCATCACACGTCAAGGCCCATCTTAAGTTTGCCAATGACCATTTGGATGATCCAGAGGAGTCATGGGAGAAAGTCATGTGGTCAGATGAGACCAAAATAGAACTTTTTGGTCATAATTCCACTAAACGTGTTTGGAGGAAGAAGAATGATGAGTACCATCCCAAGAACACCATCCCTACTGTGAAGCATGGGGGTGGTAGCATCATGCTTTGGGGGGGTTTTTCTGCACATGGGACAGGGCGACTGCACTGTATTAAGGAGAGGATGACCGGGGCCATGTATTGCGAGATTTTGGGGAACAACCTCCTTCCCTCAGTTAGAGCATAGAAGATGGGTCGAGGCTGGGTCTTCCAACATGACAATGACCCGAAGCACACAGCCAGGATAACCAAGGAGTGGCTCTGTAAGAAGCATATCAAGGTTCTGGCGTGGCCTAGCCAGTCTCCAGACCTAAACCCAATAGAGAATCTTTGGAGGGAGCTCAAACTCCGTGTTTCTCAGCGACAGCCCAGAAACCTGACTGATCTAGAGAAGATCTGTGTGGAGGAGTGGGCCAAAATCCCTCCTGCAGTGTGTGCAAACCTGGTGAAAAACTACAGGAAACGTTTGACCTCTGTAATTGCAAACAAAGGCTACTGTACCAAATATTAACATTGATTTTCTCAGGTGTTCAAATACTTATTTGCAGCTGTATTATACAAATAAATAGTTAAAAAATCATACATTGTGATTTCTGGATTTTTTTTTTTTAGATTATGTCTCTCACAGTGGACATGCACCTACGATGACAATTTCAGACCCCTCCATGATTTCTAAGTGGGAGAACTTGCAAAATAGCAGGGTGTTCAAATACTTATTTTCCTCACTGTATATATATATATATATATAGATAGATAGATAGATAGATAGATAGATAGATGGTCAGACAGACAGATAGATAGGTAGATAGATGGTCGTCTAAAAGAGGTCTTCCGTAATAGAAAATATTTAAAGGAAGCTGAAACCAAACTCAACAACCAAAACCACATTTAGTTGACTTCCACTTTTTCACAGTCGTCATGATCAGTCTGACAACAAACACACACATTTCAAGCTTCGCCTTCAATTCCCTTCTTTATAATCATATCAACTACAGGCCCTGAAGGGAAGGTGAGTGAACTTACAAAGTCATGCATGATCGCTCAAAAGCTGCAGTCACAAGACACAGCTCAACGCGACAGACTTACATCATAGACGGAGGAAACAATGACCCCATTCTCAGTGGAGAGAGCCAACACCAGCACATGTGACTGGAGAACCGGATCACACACCACTCGGCCAGGCGGTCACTCAGCCTACCTGATGCTAACCGGCACAAACCGGCTAACGCATTCCAGGTCATCCGCAAACAAATTCCTCCAGCTTTCAGTGACTTTGGACTACTCAGCCTTGCTAACTGCAATGCTAATTATTTTCACGTTCATTTTAGGTCATAATGAAACCACACATGCACGATACTTTTGGCTCTGGATATTACGTACATACACTCCTCTCAAGCTCATTTACATTTGACAGTCAAATACGCTTTCAGTCAGCCTTGCTAACTGCAATGCTAATTATTTTTCACATTAATTTTGGGTACATAATGAGCCTTAAAGCCTACAAAACTACAAATACACAATACTTTGGCTCTGGATAATACGTACATACACTCCTATCAAGCTCATTTACATTTTACACTCAAATGCACTTTCAGTGACTTTGGAGAACTCAGCCTTGCTAACTACAATGCTAATTATTTTCACGTTCATTTTAGGTACGCAATGAGCCTTAAAGCCTAGAAAACTACACATGCATGATACTTTTGGCTCTGGATAATACGTACATACACTCCTCTCAAGCTCATTTACATTTGACAGTCAAATACAAGTGACATCTTGTCAGTTTGACACAGATGAGCAGCACAATGTAAGTATGAAGTTAGCACCTTCCTCTTGACGGGTGGAGTCCTCGGGGTTACTCTCACTGTCTGCGTCATAGCCTTCCTCTTCACCCAAGGGTGCAGCGCTGCTCACCTGAGCTTCATCCACCTCTTCAGAGAGATCTCCTGAGGGAGGAGCCGGCTCACCGCTGACCGGAGGCTTCTGAGCGAGAGATAGATGGATTATTATATAATTAAGAAATAACTAAAATAGATTCAACATTATTATAAAATATAAATGGTAACACTTTACAGTACGGTCTCATTTGTTAACATGAAGCAATACATTTGTTACAGTATTTATTAATCTTTGTTAATGTTAGTTAATAAAACTCCAGCTGTTCGTTGATTGTTCACAGTGCATTAACTAATGTTAACAAATACAACTTTTGATTTTAATAAATGTATTAGTAAATGTTGAAATTAACATTAATTAAGATTAATAAATGCTGTAGAAGTATAGTTCATTCTTAGTTCATGTTGACTAATGAAAACTTATTATTGTAAATTGTTACCAATTTTGTCAATATGATTATTAAAATGTTTACTTTATTATTATTATTATTACTGTAACTACTAGATGGAGGGAAGGATAATTATTAGTGCTGTCAAATCGATTAATCGATTCAAAAATAAAAGTTTGTTTATATAATATTTTTTATATTATGTGTTTATTAATATGTAATGTGTGTGTGTGCACACAAACATGTATATGTATATATATATATATATATATATATATATATATATATATATATATATATATATATATATATATATATATATATATATATACACATATATTATATAAACAAACTTATTTTAGAATTGAGCACAATAGAAAATAAGAAATAATAATAATAAAATAGATGAAAAAATTAACTTATAATTAAACTTATGTTAATTCTTAATAGTATATATAATAAAATGGAGGGATGGATAATGATATAAAATAGTATAAATATAAATTAAGGAACAATTAAAATTAAACAGATTAAACATGATTATATAATAAAATATTACAAAAATGAATTCAATATGTAATAATTACTAACATTTTATTAATATGATTATTAAAAAAATACATATTTTCTAATTATTAGGTGGCGCCAAATTTAGGAATCAACTACAGTAGTTAACCAAATATATGTGACATTATCAGGTAATTGTTTTGTGTGGACATTCAAAACCTTTGCCCAGTCTCTTCATTAGCACTTTCATTATGGTTTTTCTGAAGCACTGTGTAAAATACATGACACAAAAACTGAAGACGATTTTTGACTGATTTTTGTCTTTTTTTTTAATATTGCACAAACTTTGTAGAAGTAGTGAAACACTGTACGCAAATCTGTTCAAAACACTGAATCGCAATAATATCTAGCATGTACATGTCATCATAATACCTCAAACCACTGCAGTTTGTTTAAAACTTTAACATTTGGTAAATTTAGGCAATTAGAAGGACACTATCTGGTAGGTAAAAAATAAAAAATAAAATAAAAGTACTTTGTGTTCAAGCATCAAAGTCGGTAAGGAAAGGCCACAATCACTCTCGCTTACACAAACACACACACACACACTACCCACTTCTAAATTTTAGTGCTTTCATTTCCCCGCAGAGCAACTTCAAATATCAGAAGTTAAAATACAGCAGTGAAACAGATTAAAGCAAATCCGGCAGCGCAGCAAACTCTTACCTTCTAGAAAACGAGCCCTTTCCAGAATACAGTAATAAAGTAAACAATCCTTATAACATTGCTTCTGGTGTTAGAGAGACAAAGTTAGTGATTTCAGAAAGCTGGTTTAAAAAAACAAACAAAAGAAAATATTATTTTGGTCACAGGACCACATCAGCTGACGGTTTCCACATAAAATATATCCCACATGCGCCCCACGCTGCTCAATCACACACACACACACACACACAAACAGGCTCATTATCCGATTATGTCTGGCCTGGGGTCACATTTTATTTCAGAAAGCAGAAAGCTTATTGAACTAACATGAGTGCCAAAACAAATCTTACTTAAGTTCAAATGATAGTTTTATTTGGGAATTACTCGGTGATGACAAGAATTTTCCGAAGAAAATCCCTCAATCTTGCAATTGAGAGGATTTACTGAGAGGCCAATTATATAAATTTTGAAAAAGATTGTAGAAGTCTTTGAAGACTTTATAGACGTTTTTAAAGACGTACTGTACACATAAAAATAACTTAAAGGTGTCACAACCCCACCGGTATCGTGTCTCCTATCTAATTAATCCTCATTTAATGACTCACACTTTAGTGTGCATCACCTTCTGTTGATCACCTTCAATGTGTGTTTGTTATAGGGCTGTCAACTTTAGTCGTTTAGTCGACTAATCGGTCGATGCCGTCTTGGTCGACTGACATTCTCATTGGTCGACCAGTCGCATAATTTTTTTTTTTTTCACCAATAAAAAATTTTCATTGATTTACTCCTTGATATTTATTCCTTTATAAACAGTTATATATTACTGTATTCTAAATATAATTAACCTATGTTTTATCCCCAACTTTAAATGCTTTAATTTAGGCTATTTTGTAACAGCGCCACAGTTTAGCGCACCACGTAGAACACTCGTAGGCTGCACTGCTGCTTCGCGCTCAGTAAGGAATATAGGCAGGAATCGCTATGTGTCTGTCTGTCCGTTTGCATTTTGATTATTTAGAGAACCGTTCATCCAATCGACTTCACAAGGGAGTGCAGTGTCGCATTTGGTGCAAAATAGACAGTCACGCGAGACGCGACACGTTCAGAATTAATAGTAAACTACAGAACAGCGCGAGCGGGAAGCGGCGCACCTCACGCGAGCAGGGCTATATTCTCCGAGAACGGACACTGCACTAGTGATATAAAACGCACAGTCTGTTAACTTAAGCAATACTTTTAAGCTAATCTAATATTTTTCTGATTAACAAATTACTGACACAGTAAAGGGTAGATTTAATTAAAGAAAAACTAAATTTAAATAAAGAAAAACTAAATTTAAATAAAGAAAAAAACTAAATTTAAATACAGAAAAAATTTAATTTAAATAAAGAAAAACGAAATTTAAATAAAGAAAAACGAAATTTAAATAAAGAAAAAAACGAAATTTAAATACAGAAAAAATGAAATTTAAATAAAGAAAAACGAAATTTAAATAAAGAAAAACGAAATTTAAATAGGCCTAAAGAAAAAGCTCTAGCCAGAGAACACTCCCGTTGCTGGAACACTCAGGCGTTGGTTCTATTTCTAGCATGCACGCGTTTTCCGCGTGACTCGAGCCGCGCCTGAGACGAGTGTCTCACGCAGGCAGTGTGCAAACTCCAACCTGTTAACATGGGAGCCGAAATAAAAACAGACACGCCACAGCAGCTGAGACGCTCACGCCACGCAGCCAGTGTGTCGCCGGCCTTATTCAAGCGCGAATGAGAACCGTTTCGCGGGGGATCCCAGGTGTCAATAAAAATAAATAAAAAATAAATAAAATAAAAACGTTTTTTCGTTGTTGTTTTATAAATGCTCTATGACAATTGTTTAATAAATGTTCAATCAAAATGCAAAACATCATGTCTTTTTTTTTTTTTTTTAGTCGACTAATCGTTGCGCAGGACAGGACTTTGGTCGACTAAGCATTTCTTTGGTTGACTACAGCCCTAATGCAAAGTACAATTTTCTATAATTTTTTTTTATCTCTGACATTTAAGGGTGACATATATAGGCCTACAAAAACTCTTTTAGGTCTAAAACAGTTTGGATAGTTGCTAATATGAGAGTTATGAGACATTATTTAAGAGATTTAAGTATTGCATTACATGAGTAGCTCTCGGACACTTTCATTTTTAAAAAGTAGCTCTCAAATGAAGCTTGGAGACCCCTGATATAGACTGTACTGAATGCCAGCTTGCTTATTTTCCTCAAGATAAGGAATTATTAAGTCCACATGTCATGCAAAAAAAGAAACTATATGCAACTTTGTGATGTGTTGAATGCAATGTGATGAAGGCCAGACTCAAACCTGTACAGCACGGGAACACATGTGCCCTTCACCAAGCATACCTCTGACAGGGACAACACAGATTTATTAAACAAGCAACCAAATTACCTTGTCAGGTTTCTCCTCGATGACATCTGGACTGCAGAACATCTCAGCCAGTGCCACACGTAGTAAGGAATCAAACAGAGGAACTGCCAGTTCAGAGTTCACGACTCCAGACCGAGAGAGCTGATCCCTGACCTCACACAGGGTCTCGTCCACAGACTGAAGCTGTGGGAAAGAGCGTGGAAAAATTACACTCATAGAGAATAAGACATTGTCACTCGCTTCAAAATGTCAATAAATAGCTCTGTTCCAAAACATAGTTTGCATAAATAGACAGTCCCTGTATATTAAGGCATTAAAGGGATGGTTCGGAGTAAAATCAACCTAGGGTCCTTTGCACCATGACCTCGAGCCAAACACCATCTCCCCCCCTTTGGGCTTTAGGGTATTAAGTTGTTAGCTTTACAGCATATCACACTTAGCTGATTTCACACTTCGGAAATCAACTGTTGAGTCTCGACTCAATCTTATGTTCGAATGTGTGAACATCCTCTTATTATTCAGCTCACTAGGGTTTGAAACAGAGCTAGTATGCATGTCAACTGTACCTGAAAGGAAAGGTCTGGTTCAAGTCTCTGTAGGGCTGAATTGGCACTGTGGAGGCAAATAGCCAAAAGAGCCTCCAGTAGTCGGATACTCTGGAGCGGCCATTCCTCTTCAAGCCTGTGCGTTGGGTCACTTAACTTGCTTTCGACCTGAGAGGGGCTGAGAGTGTCCTGTTGAGTTTCCGCTGTACCTGCAGTTGTCGGTATATTGTCAAACTGCCCTGTAAGAGCTTGAGTGGGAGAGTCTACATGAGGTGGACTGCTTTTGCCTTTACTCTCCCTCTTTTTCTTAAGTTTGCAGTCTTTGTTTTTAGATGTGAGTTTCTGGATGACCATCGTCATTAGACGTGAACAGACATCTAGTCCTCCCAGCCTGAAGAACTGCCTCTGAAACACTGGACTGGCCATGTACACCCAACGGCAAACTGACCAAACATCGGCAGCCCTCCGTACCTGCTCTTTAGAGGGAAGAGCCACATTGTCCGGGGAAAGGCAAGGTAGGCGCCCACCCAAAGGCTCACTAGCTGTACTATCATATCCGGAAGTGTCTTCAGAGTCATTTGCAGAGTCTCTGTCGGAGTCCGGCTCCTTGCTCACGCATAGGAAGGCGACGCACAGAAAAAGGTTGATCGTGTTCAAATGTGCCTCGCCCCGGTTATGTCCTACTGTAATTTTTCCACTTTTGCCTTTGGGGTGAGGGCATGCCTCTTTCAAGCCTTCGTAAAACTTAGTGAGGCTCTGGGGGACCTCACCAGCCCCACGTGAACTCAGTTCCTCGAACAGTCCAAGGACGGCTTCCCTCTCCTGAGCTTCGGCTCTTTCTAGCTCATGCACGGCAGATTCTGTGTGATGGTGCCACGCTTTCAAGATAAGCGTCTCGAACACTTTTAGCACCCACGGACGAGTGCAGTCCAAGTAGATCAACTCTGTGACCTGGTTCAGCCCGTTACAACTCAGGAACAGGTCGCGTACCACCCGGCTGAGAACAAAACACCAGAAGTTATAAATTCAGTAAACACATTGGAATCACAGTTTATTTTAAGGTCCCCTGGTAGTCAATCATTTTATCACTTAAAACCCATCTTTGATCACCAAAAATTACATATTTAAATGTTTTTTCCAAGAAAAAAAAAATCTTCATGCCTTAAAATATCTTGAATGTAACTCGACACCCTTGCCTCATTTAATATACGCAGTTCTATGCAAATTAGCAGCTCAGAGATCCACTCATTGACAATCGCACGTTGATCTGATTGGTTACAAGGTAGTTTGTGACGTCAGAAACACCAGCGATTTCAAAGCGTGTTTTTGAGACTGTCTTTGGTTCACTGCAGTTTTAAGGAGGAAATACTCAGCAATGGTGTCGACTTATGAATTTACACATGGTTTGTCTTAAAGCATATTCAAAACACCACAAAGACATATAAACAATATTAAAAACTTGATTTGCCTTACTTTACAGGCTGATTTAAAGAACCTAAACAACAGTGAATAATAATAATAAAAAAGAAACAGAGGAATTACAACCATACCTTGACTTGAGCAGAGCAGGCAGAGTCTGAAGATAAACCAGCAGTACCTCAACCGGCAGGCAATGGCTATGGTAGCTGCAAACCTGGCTACAAGTAGTTGTCACACCAAGTTGCTGGGCATGATGGCTCAGTTCCACACCCCGCTGTAGCACAGGGTTAAATATATGAGTGTAGAGTTGCCACTGCACAACTGCATTGCCTCGCAAAGTCAGCTGGCATACATGACTGGCAATCTGTTGACTCAAATGCCGGTCCTCCCCAAACACAAGCTCCTGATAGGCCTCTAAAGCATCCCACTTCCATAGCATATCTTCAGCTCCTCCACTGGGCAGGATACCTTGGAAACGATAAGATGGAGATGGGGATGTGGATAAGTTCAATTCCTTCTTAGGTCCGTAGCCTTGTAGAGTCTCATCAAGCCCAGGTAACTGGCTGCTATCCAAAGTGCAGATGTTGCAGGAGGCAAGCTTGGCCTTTTCAGAGGGCTGACCACCTCCAAGCTGTTCTAAGACAAGTCTACTAAGGACACTCAAAATGTGGGATTGGTAGCTCCGCAGTCCTGGCGCCTGAAATGCTTGGAGCATGGGTCCGATTACGGATCTTGGATCCATGCAGCAACAGATGCCAACAGCTTGAACTCCTGCAAGCACCTGCAACACGGCAGGACCCGAGGGCGAAAGGCGTTGAAAAAGACGCAAACACTGGTGGGCACAAGCCGCAAGGCAACAACAGCGTTCAGGGTAACGCACTTCTCCGTCATGACCTTCAGAGTCCTCCTCAAAGGGATTAAGTCGTGCTGCTTGCTTGAAAGCAGATACTGGCAGTCCTGAGAGGTCACGGTGATGGTGCAAAAAGTGGGAGTATTCGCAGCGCCGGTGTCGACGGCGTGCACAAACAGACTGGTGTAGCTGCTCCGACTTGGCTCTCTTCACGGCACTGATTATCTTAAGCACATCGGCTATCAGACAACGCAAGTGCTCTGACGCCTCATTGGCGATTTCTGAATCTCGAGCTTCTGCTAAGCCCTCAAGGCGCAGAGCTGTTGCCTCGAAGAGCTCCAAGCCACGGTGTTGCACAAATTCATGAACTAACTCAAGAGATTGACTGAAAAAGAAAGGGTTGGAAGCAGAGGACTGCAAGCAACCCAGTAGAAGTTGTAGGACACCCTCCAAGAGTTCTGGCAGTAGCAAAGCCCGATGGCGAAACCTTGAAAAGGAAAAATCTTCTTGTATCTCTTGCAGAGTCTTCTTTGGCCTTGGAGCGAAAGGGTCGGCTTGCCTTTCTAAACAGGTACGAATCTTTAATGTTGCTCTGAGGAGGTCAGTCAAGCTTCGACGCAGATTATCTGGCAGTGTCTCGTTTTGACCCACATCTACAGACAACAAGTGCAGAATGGTGCGTAAAAGCATTCTTTGAACAAGTGCGATTGGCTCCTCAGTCCAGCCTCCAGCTAGCTCATCGATCCCACCTCCACCACCGGGACAACAGCAGTCACCAAACTCTGTGAGTATCTCTGTGAGCGTGGGAACGACGCTGACTGCCAAGCCTGGGTTATGATTGATGGTCATGTCAAATTTGCAGACCTTTTCCAGAAGGGAGAGCAGAACATGGCAAAGGTCAAAAGGCGAGTTCTCCATTCGGTTGAAGATGGAAAGAGTTGTCGGGTCTGTTAGCATGTTGGGATCCAGTGTGTGAGATCCAAATAGCCTCATGTGAGGTTGGGATGGCTCAATGGTGCTCATGGCTTCGAGAGTGGGATGTTGCAATGCTGGTTGCGATGGGTTGCTGGACTGGTGAAGCTGGCAACTTACACGAATGGCCGAACTGTGGAATCTGCGATGCTTGCTCCCAGTGTTTGTGGTTTTATCGTCCGAGTTGGCTTCAGAATCTGACGTGGAGAGCTGAGATTTGCGTGCATCCTTTACAGAGTATCGCTGAGCAGTTCTGCGTGAACGCCGTGACTTCCAGGAGCCAGATAAGCGCTTCCCAGAGTTCTGCACATCACATCTATCTTGCCCCGCCTTCTGAGGGATGGTCTTTCCCTCTTGGCATAGAAACACCTCAAGTAGTGAAGGCAGGGTGAAATCTAAGATATAAAAAAAAAAGCAGAGTAGGAAAGGAAGAGGTTTAAACCAGTTATACAACCAGGTTTCATTAGAGCAAGTCATGATGACCTCCAGAGGTCTGTTTACAACCCAATTACGGGAACTAATAACTCAGCAATGTGGAAAGCAGCTGCTAGAAAAGATTAGCATGCCTGCACTAAATACCTTCGGTCTCAAGCTCAATGAAAAATCTTATCCTTTCCATCATCCTTTAACTGTACTGTTTCATAATTAAAGCCATCTCATGGTTTCACTTGTTGTTCATGCAGGCAGCTACTTAAAAATTCATGGCGTCCTCGCAAGAACAACACCATCATATGCTTTATAAAACATATCATGTAGAAGTATATCAGATTTCCAGCTGAATGCAATGCCAGGATGCCATTTAATATTAACACTTAATTATTTAATTCAAAGTTCAAGGTGGGTTACAGTATACCTCTAGTACATTCTCAAAATTAAGATTGTTAAAAGGATGCATTATAGTGACTCTCACCTGGGGCTTTCTCCTCCTGCACGGGAATCTTCCAGACCAGAGGTAGCAGAGACAACAAGAGTGTAAGCAGCTCTTCTCGACAGGTCAACTCCTGAGTAAAAGGTTTGAGAGGTTAATTCTGGATTTTTCACTCTGCAAATCCAATCAAAAACAGTCTCCTAGTGTTGACGGCCACCTAGAAGCGGATTACTTTTCTCACTTCTGCTTCATAGTACCATGCCTCTCTTAGCAAGCCAGTTTCCAGCACTGTGCAAAAGATGGACAATTACAGACAATAAAAACTGTATCTGAAGGTTTTCCTTTCAATGGCTTCAGGAAAACACAGGTTCGCTGGACATGAGGTCTCTAAATACTGGCTCCGCCCTCAGAAAGAAAGCATTCCTCACGAGGAGAAGAGAAAGCACTCTGACACGTGTGAATTAAAAGCAAATACAAGGGGCGGCCTGCCACAGTGCTGTGTGACCCCAGGTAAACATGCATCTGGCAGCAAACTCATGAGGTAATTAGCAAAGTGGCTGAGGAGCCATTTCGAGCCACTACTATGCAAACACACAGGCGATTGATGTTGTGTTGAGTGATAGCTAATCAGTGCCGAGTTCAGAGAAAAGGCTCGTGTCTTGTGAGTAAGAACCACTCCAGACACGATTCATTAGAATTCTCACTTCAAAGAGAGAGAATGAAGGAGAGGAAAAACATGGGGATCAAATACACCGGCCATTTTCTTCGACATAATGGCAAATATTCTGATTAACAGAAACTAATTTTGACTCATGGATCAGTTTAAAACATTTGAAAAGACAATTTAAATGTCAAGTGCTTAAGCAAAATTACAAGCTTCACGTTTCTCTAGAAAACTAGCTCTGTTTGCCTGTATTGTAAATGCATTTTTGCATTTATTGTAACCTGAGTGGAAATGATTTCCTGTGGTAATTAATAAGTAGAATATTTATGTTAAGAAATGTCAGTGTTATTTGAGTATAATTTCAATGCTATTATAGTTTTAGTTTATATATATACACACACACACACACATACATATATATATATATATATATATATATATATATATATATATATATATATATATATATATATATATATATATATATATATATATATATATATACATATATATATATACACACACATATATATATACACACACATATATATATACATACACACATATATATATACATACACACATATATATATATTTTATTTTTATATTTTCTGTTTCTGTTTCCATTTCAATTTTAGTTTAAGTTTTAGTAGCTTTGATGAGATTTTGTCATTAGTTTTTTTTTATTATTATGTCTATATAGTCTTTTATCATCTTTATTTCAGTTTTAGTTGTAGTTATTTATGACCATCAAGTTGAACTAAATGAAATGTTGAAATGTTGCATTGGCAACTAGCTGAAATATGTTAAGGTTTTCTTATATTTTATTTCAGTTAAAGTTTATTTTATTTCAACGAAAATGTTTTTCATGGTTTTAGTTTTAGTTAACTATAATAACCCTGGTCTGCACTGTAATATAAAGCAACAAACACTGCCCATTACAATGAACTAAGCTGTCTGCATTTCATGCATGTAAAAACAACATTGCTTGCAAAGAGTCTTCTAGTTTTGCAGTCACGATGTGCTGTTCGCTTGCAGTGTGTCTACAGAGAGATGGATGTCTGCACTTAGGGCTTCACTGCTCTAAAGCAATGATTTTCCAGTAGATTTCCTCATGTCTGCAAGTAAAGTCCAAGAAAGAAACAGCAAGAATACATTCCCAGGGCTCATTCATTAAGCCTGCAAGCAGGCCATAAAATAGATCTAAAAAAAATAATACAGCATGAATGAACACAATAGTCTAATGTCAAGCTCTGTTATGACTGACACATATCGCCATGCTATTTCAGAACAACGCCTGCAATTGGAAAGGAATTCATTCCCTCAGTAACGGACACTTCCTTATAATAATACGTACATTTAAATTACTTGTTCTTGTTTTTTAGTGTAACAAGAAAATAAAAAGGGACATATTCTGCCCTGTATTACTTTTGCTTCTTGCTTCTCTGTCTATCACATGTATAAATAATACAAATCTCAAAGACTGGTGGTCAAAAGTTTGGAATAAGATTTTTTTTTAAATGTTTTTGAAAGCAGTATCTTCTACATTTATTTGATGACATATTTTTGACATGGTTTTACAATTTAAAATATCTGTTTTCTATGTGAATATATAGTAAAATGTAATTTATTCCTGTGATCAAAGCTGAATGTTCAGCATCATTACTCCAGTCTTCAGTGTCACATGATCCTTCAGAAATCACTCTAATATGATGATTTGGTGCTCAAGAAACATTTATGATTATTATCATTGTTGAAAACAGTTCATATTCGTGTGAAAACCATTTATACCCCAAACTTTTAAATGGTAGTGTAAGACAGTCCTTTTTAAAAAAAATAATTAATACTTTTATTCAGCAAGGATGCATTAAATTGATCAAAAATGACAATAAAACATTTATAATGTTACAAAAGATTCTATTTCAAATAAATGCTGTTCTTTTGAACTTAGAACCATTATTAATAGTTGATCATCAATAATAACTGAGCAGCAAATCAGCATATTAGATAAATCAGATTTCTGAAGGATCATGTGACACTGAAGACTGGAGTAATGATGCTGAAAATTCAGCTTTTGATCACAGGAATAAATTACATCATACAATATATTCACATAGAAAACAGCCATTTTAAATTGAAATAATTTTCGAAGAAGGGACTTCTTTCAAAAACATTTAAAAAAAATCTTAATTATACCAAACTTTTGACCTTCAATGTATGGTTAAAAATATACAGTAGTCAACATTTGAAGTGGATCAAAAACCTTTCATCAAAGTTATACATGAATTTTGTCTTAGGACAACTTTGGTGAACTTTTTTGATCCACTTCAAATGTTGATAACTGTATATTAAAGTGAAGTTTATCTAACCGACCTGGTCAATGACGGAGTCCAAGGTGCTGAGGAGCAGGAATCCGCGTCCGCGCACCAGATATTCTCCCAGAGCCACCATGTGACTCTCCTCCTCGTCCTCGGCCCGCTGGGCCACGGCGCTACACAACTGGTGCACATCCGTCAGGAACTCCCGAGCCAGTGTGTTACTGGCCCCACTCATGTCCGAGCTAATGGAGGAAAGAAAACGAGAGCGTGAATGCATGTGAATCACCTGCTCGGGCGCTCAAACAATCTCAGGGCTTTAGTTTCAGATACATTACAAAGTTCTCTTTTTGTCTAAATTAACAAGAAATTAAACAAGTGAAACTGCTCAATAAATAAAACAAGTGAAACTGCTCAGATGGTTTCATGTTCCATAAAGTCATTTTAGGTACAAGAAAATCTGCCACTGTTTTTTATATTTACACATAATTTTGCAGTCTGTCAACAGCCTGAGTGCAGTTAAAGATGCTGACTATGTAGGAGGTTTTGCTCAATCATTTGAATAATGCAGTTAACCATTCAAAAATGTATCAATGAAATGTAATAAATGATATGCACTAAGGTGCCGCACAAGTACTGAAAAGAAAAAGCCAAAGCATCTCGATCGCCCCCCGTCCCAGTATAGCTCATAAACCCTGAGTCTCGATCGCCCCCCCGTGGCTGGTCCCAGTATAGCTCATAAACCCTGAGCCTCGATCGCCCCCCGGTGGCTGGTCCCAGTATAGCTCATAAACCCAGCGTCTCGATCGCCCCCCCTGTGGCTGGTCCCAGTATAGCTCATAAACCCCGAGTCTCGATCGCCCCCCCGTGGCTGGTCCCAGTATAGCTCATAAACCCCGAGTCTCGATCGCCCCCCCGTGGCTGGTCCCAGTATAGCTCATAAACCCGGAGTCTCGATCGCCCCCCGGTGGCTGGTCCCAGTATAGCTCATAAACCCAGCGTCTCGATCGCCCCCCCTGTGGCTGGTCCCAGTATAGCTCATAAACCTCGAGTCTCGATCGCCCCCCCGGTGGCTGGTCCCAGTATAGCTCATAAACCCAGAGTCTCGATCGCCCCCCTGTGGCTGGTCCCAGTATAGCTCATAAACCCTGAGTCTCAATCGCCCCCCCGGTGGCTGGTCCCAGTATAGGTCATAAACCCTGAGTCTCGATCGCCCCCCGGTGGCTGGTCCCAGTATAGGTCATAAACCCTGAGTCTCGATCGCCCCCCGGTGGCTGGTCCCAGTATAGGTCATAAACCCTGAGTCTCGATCGCCCCCCGGTGGCTGGTCCCAGTATAGCTCATTAACCCCTCTGGTGTTCAGAAGATTCGGCGTGTGTGAGATGCCCTCTGGTGTTCAGAAGATTTGGTTTGTGTGTGTGTGAGACGCCCTCTGGTGTTCAGATGATTTGGTTTGTGTGTGTGTGAGACGCCCTCTGGTGTTCAGATGATTTGGCGTGTGTGTGTGTGAGATGCCCTCTGGTGTTCAGAAGATTTGGTTTGTGTGTATGTGAGACGCCCTCTGGTGTTCAGATGATTCGGCGTGTGTGAGACGCCCTCTGGTGTTCAGATGATTTGGCGTGTGTGTGTGTGAGACGCCCTCTGGTGTTCAGATGATTCGGCGTGTGTGTGTGTGTGAGACGCCCTCTGGTGTTCAGATGATTCGGCGTGTGAGTGTGTGTGAGACGCCCTCTGGTGTTCAGATGATTCGGCGTGTGTGTGTATGTGTGTGTGTGTGAGACACAAATAATGTCAGCCTTTAAATAAAATAATAATAGCCTTTGCCAAATCACGTGCGTTTCATTTCGATTAATCGTGCAGCCCTACTGATACTGTATGTCAAATGATCTGTGCAGTAAATCTTTGAGTGTAAATGCAATATAACAGACCATTTTTGACCCATGAAAAACCCTGTATGACTATGTGAGGCCTGACAGGAACTACAGTGATGTTATGCAACAAGATTAGGCTTCAGACACAGCAGATCCTGTCATCAGACACGGACCCAAGCGTACTGTATCGCATCAACCAGTTATTCCATCCACCACATCAACCGCTGGACGCGCTTCAGACGTCTCACGTTACCTAAATACAGTCAGTAGAACAAACAGTCTCAAGAAGCGTAAGCATTCCCAAACACTGATTTAACCTCATTATTTTGAAGACAAAGAGAGATCTCAATAAACATCCATCATATTACACTCCAACATCAAAGGAATAAATGCTAAAATAAATGAAAAAGGATACTTTCACAAAATTATATTTCACATAAGAACAATGAAAATGTACATTTTTATATATTTATATCAGCACATTTTCCATTAAAAAATTTCAGACTCAAATTTCCAGACTATATTTAGCATGATTCATGCAGCGTTAGCCTATATTTGGTATATAGTACAATCATCTGTAAATATTTTCTCAAGCTTTTTGTTTTTCCATTTGATTTTCTTGAAGTGATAACATGTGCTTGCATGATGAGATGAAACTGAAACTCTTTATAACCTGCATATATTCACCTCTGACACGTCGGTTTGATGCTGTAATCGTGGTTTGATGTTTCACAACCACCAAACAGCAAAGTACAGTCTGAATGAAATAATCTTTTGCTCCTTTATCTGTTGCTGGTTTAAGTTATCACATGCACATTTGTTTGGTGAAGTTCAAAAGAGACTTAAAGGTCCCGTTCTATGTGATCCCATGTTTCAAACTTTAGTTAGTGTGTAATGTTGTTGTTAGAGTATAAATAATATCTGTAAAATTATAAAGCTCAAAGTTCAATGCCAAGCGAGATATTTTATTTAACAGAAGTTGACTACAAAAAACGGCTGGATTGACTACACCCCTCTACTTCCTTCATTAATGATGTCACTAGAACCGTAACCTCCGCCCACAGGAACACAGGCGTATTGATGCCGAAATGTCAACAGACATGGTTGATGTTTATCTATAATCGGATACCGCAAAAGTTTAATTCGAAGTTGTTAGTTTGCTCTGTCCATTTCACCACGGACTGTTTTTCTAACCTGGAATAATATCAAGCACAGGCTTCTCTCAGCGTTTCATACTGACGAAGGGGACTATTTCAACTATATTCCAGCAAGCGGTAAGTAGTGATTTAATATGGAAGTAGCGATCACTCTTCACATCGTTCGTTTCTCTTAGTAGGATGAAAATAATCTTACTTAAACTGTGATTAATATACAGAAAGCGATCAAAGAACAATCCCTTTCCAATCGCCCAAGCTGTCAATCACGCAGCGCGAGTTTATCTGGACACTTGCCAAAACTCGTTATGAAATCAATGACGCTGTTACACTGCACAACGAAGCTCTTACTGTATTTATATGCCTCATGTTTGCATTGGTGAAATCATTAGTGAGAGTGCAGAAACTGCGTTGCAATGATAAGATCTTTCACGCGATCAACAGACTGTCATCTGCTCAATGCTCATCACTGCAACCTTTTATGTGATGGTAATAGATCTAAATACTTAAAAAACTTCTCACGATTCGTTAATCCAGATAGCTGTAATAGTAAAAACGTATAATAGCTGTAATAGTAAAAGTTTTCCAGATAGTTCCACATGTAATGCCAGATATTTCATATGCAAGCATGTCAGCCAATCACAGCAGTGGGCAACAACACTGAAGTCTCACAGCAGACACGCCCCTTCAAACAGAGTGTTCAAACCAGGTGATGAAATCAGGCTAGGAAATATGCCTTTTATTTCTAAATTACAACAATTTTTGATCTAAAAAACATACTAACATTATAAGGGCACCCCTGGAAACATTATAAAATAATAAAAATAATCCATGGAATGGGACCTTTAACGGTAAGGACAAACAGTTGTACTTGTATGTAGGCCTGTCACGATAACAAATTTTGCTGGACGATAAATCGTCCAAGAAATTATCGCGATAAACGATAATATTGTCGTTCTGAGATCATTTTCATATAATATAATGATAATGGCATAATAATGCAGGTACACCTTTCCAAAGATCTATAAACTTTTATTTCTTAAGAATATTAAACATTGAAAACGGAAAACATTTTAAATATCCACAAAAAATGAACAAAATAACCAAAAACAATAAAAGCAATGGACTCTGTTTCTGTTAACAACAAAATTCACTTGAATAAATACCAAAAACAATAAATAAAATGGATGCAAACAAAATTGCACTTCAAAAATATTAAACATTAGGCTCAGACATAAATAGTGATACATTCCACAATAGGCAAAACAGCCAGTTAGGGCCTTTGTAAACAAATAAACAAAAAAAGCCTCAACAGGCTATATTACACCATTTTGCACTGTCCTCCTTCCTGTTACTTTGTCGACTAAACGCCCGAGTGATTGTGTACTGTCGGGAAGACGAGACGCACTTTATTGCATGAAGGCTACGCACTGAAAATACTATTACACGCGGGGCTGTTTACACCTGCCCACTTCATGCGTTTTCTCAGATCGGATAGCTATCTGAATTATCAAAACGATTCCATTTACACCTGCCTGGTCACATCAATGTGTTTTTGCGATACGGATTTAAATCCGATCTTCAATTCCCGCGCTGCAGATCACGTCACAGAAAGCAACAGATATGAGCTGCATTTTATTGATCATCAGCTAAAATTTCAAAATCAAAGACAGCAATAAGAGAGAGCAGTAACAGCCCTGGTAAGATAATTTCGTTTCTTTAGAATTTACTTTTAATGATGATGTTTGTGTGTTAAGCGTCTGCGACTTACTTTCACTTTGATGTGCGATAGTTTGCACGTTGGCATGAATAGCTCAGCTGCTCATCTGCGGCGATGCGTGTTCCAGTAGCGTCGTCATATCTGACTATAACATTGCATATAGCCTATAATAACACGCTCTCACACGTTTATTTTTTTAAGCATTTTTGGGAGGAGTACACTTTACATACCGGTATGTGGTTTCAACAACCAGATACATTTACACTTGTTTCGTCTGGAATGCGGCCCAGCTAGACCACCTCCTGAAGTGGTTTGAGCGATCGGATGCAAATCCGTCTCGAATGCGTTTCGGAGGGCATTTACACCTGGTCTTTTCACGATCGGATAGCTATCCCATCTGAGAAAACGCATGAAGGGGCCAGGTGTAAACAGCCGCTTTGGGAGAGGTAGAGAGAGAGAGAGAGAGAGAGAGAGAGAGAGAGAGAGAGAAAACAAACAAGCATGCAAATAGAATTATCGCGGCCGGAAAAATTATCGAGCTCATTTTTTTTTATCGTGCGATTAATTGATTTATCGACTATCGCGACAGGCCTACTTGTATGATATATATATATATATATATATATATATATATATATATATATATATATATAAAATATAGATAGATAGATAGATAGATAGATAGATAGATAGATAGACAGATAGATAGTTAGTAGAGCCGCTGTATATATACATACACGTATATACACTGTACATATGCAGTTGTGGTCAGAATTAATGGCACCCCTGGTAAATATGATAAAAAATGGCTGTATAAAGTAATATCTGCATTAAGGTCCGTTCACACCAAGGACGATAACTATAAAGATAACGATAAAGATATAATTCTAAAAATCGTTCTCCATATTAAAGAATAACAGAGTTCACACCACAACTATAACGATAAAGATATGAGGAACGATATCGTTGGGATCACTTTCAGAACGTTTTTTTTCCAGCTGTCGAACGATAAAACACTGACAGCCAATCAGAATCCATTCTAATTTAAAGGTCTCGCGCATTTAAAATGGATCTGGATCATCCGTGCGCGCGCGTGCTTAAAATAAAAAGACCGTTATCGGTCGCTGGTGTGGACGCATTTATAGTTATCTTTATCGTTATCTTTATAGTTATCGTGCTTGATGTGAACGGGCCTTTATCCTTTTGATCTTTCATTCAAAAAAAAAGAAGCAAAAATCGAACCTTTCATTGAAGTAAAAGAATTGAAAGTGTGGGGGGAAATCACATTATGAAATAAATGTTTTTCTCCAAAACACGTTGGCCACAATTATTGGCACCCCTAGAATTTTTTTACAAGTAAAATATCTGTGAAGTATATTCCCATTAATATTTACCATTATTTATCACACCAGGGTGACTAAACATGAAACTGTCTAGCTATGACTTCTTGTTTCACAGGAGTTTAAATACGAGGAAACACAAAGGCCAAATTCCCTTAATCATCCATGACAATGAGTAAAACCAAACAATATAGTTCTGATGTGCAGCAAAAGATTATTGAGCTTCACAAAATAGAAAGTGGCTGTAAGAAAAAAATCCAAATATGACGGCTTCAGCTAGAAATCTTTATAATGGGCCGTGGTCGGATCTTCCATCAGGACAATAATCCAAAACAAAAATGTGTCAATGTCTGAGCACAGAATGAAGCTTCTGCAATGACCATCCCAGTCCCAGACCTGAACCCTATAGAAGAGTGGGCTGAACTGAAGAGAAGAAGCGCCAACATGGATCTGGGAATCTGAAGGATCTGGAGGGATTCCGTGTGGAGGAATGAAGGATCTGGAGGGATTCCGTGTGGAGGAATGAAGGATCTGGAGAGATTCTGTGTGGAGGAATGTAGGGCTGGTCCGAATACCATTTTTTGAGCTTCGAAGCTTCGATAGGAATTAACATCGAATATTCGAAGCTTCGGAGGGAGGGGGCTGAACATATTCTTCTCTCTAATAAAGGCAGGAATCTCTATGCGTCTGTCTGTTTGCATTTAGATTATTTATCTTGCATTTAGAACCGTTCATCCAATCGACTTCACGAGTGCAGTGTCACATTTGGTGCAATATAGACACGCGAGATGTGACACGTTCAGAATTAATAAACTTTTAATACAGAACAGAGCGAGCGGGAAGCGCGCGCGCGCCTCACGCGCAGGGCTCCGAGAACGGACACTGCACTAGTGATACAAAACATAGCCTAATATTTTTCTGAGTAACAAATAACTCTCAAATCAGAAATCAGCAGCACAGTAATTACTGACACAGTAAAGGGTAGGCTAATATATTGTTTCTATTCTATTTCCACAATGTCAAAGCAACGCAGCTTATAGCCTACAAGCTCAGGCATGCACTTCTGCCCATACAAACTCCGCTGTTCTGCGCTCTAAAATAAGAGTATTGTATTTCGCCCAAAAATGCTAAAAAAATAACCGTGTGAGAGCGTGTTTTAGGCTATATCATGTTATAGCCAGATATGACGACGCTTACAGCACGCGTCACCGCAGATCAGCATCTATTCATCAAGCCAACGTGCAAACTATCGCAAATCAAAGTGAAAGTGGGTCGCAGATGCTTTAACACACAATCAACTTCATTAAAAGTAAAGAACCGAAATGATCTTACCAGGGCTGTTGCCGCTCTCTTATTGCGGTCTTTGATTTAGAAATTTTAGCTGACGATCAGTAAAATGCAGCTTATCTGTTGCTAGTGACGTGCACTCCATTACATCTGCCTATAGCGCGGGATTTGAAGTTCAGATTCATATCCGTTTTAAAAAAAATTAAAACGAATATTCGAATGTCAAATTTGAAAATCGAATACCAACCCACCGAACGAATATTCGAATACTCGAATATTCTGGTACAGCCCTAGAGGAATGAAGGATCTGGAGAGATTCTGGAGGAATGAAGAATCTGGAGAGATTCCGTATGGAGGAATGTAGGATCTGGAGAGATTCCGTGTGGAGGAATGAAGGATCTGGAGAGATTCTGTGTGGAGGAATGAAGGATCTGGAGAGATTCCGTATGGAGGAATGAAGGATCTGGAGAGATTCTGTAGGAATGAAGGATCTGGAGAGATTCCGTATGGAGGAATGAAGGATCTGGAGAGATTCTGTATGGAGGAATGGAGGATCTGGAGAGATTCTGGAGGAATGAAGGATCTGGAGAGATTCCGTGTGGAGGAATGAAGGATCTGGAGAGATTCTGTATGGAGGAATGGAGGATCTGGAGAGATTCTGTAGGAATGAAGGATCTGGAGAGATTCCGTATGGAGGAATGAAGGATCTGGAGAGATTCTGTATGGAGGAATGAAGGATCTGGAGAGATTCTGTATGGAGGAATGGAGGATCTGGAGAGATTCTGGAGGAATGAAGGATCTGGAGAGATTCCGTGTGGAGGAATGAAGGATCTGGAGAGATTCTGTATGGAGGAATGGAGGATCTGGAGAGATTCCGTGTGGAGGAATGAAGGATCTGGAGAGATTCCGTGTGGAGGAATGAAGGATCTGGAGAGATTCCGTGTGGAGGAATGAAGGATCTGGAGAGATTCCGTGTGGAGGAATGAAGGATCTGGAGAGATTCCGTGTGGAGGAATGAAGGATCTGGAGGGATTCCGTGCGGAGGAATGAAGGATCTGGAGGGATTCCGTGCGGAGGAATGAAGGATCTGGAGGGAAACCGTGCGGAGGAATGAAGGATCTGGAGAGATTCCGTGCGGAGGAATGAAGGATCTGGAGAGATTCCGTGTGGAGGAATGAAGGATCTGGAGAGATTCCGTGTGGAGGAATGAAGGATCTGGAGAGATTCCGTGCGGAGGAATGAAGGATCTGGAGGGATTCCGTGCGGAGGAATGAAGGATCTGGAGGGATTCCGTGCGGAGGAATGAAGGATCTGGAGAGATTCCGTGTGGAGGAATGAAGGATCTGGAGAGATTCTGGAGGAATGAAGGATCTGGAGGGATTCCGTGCGGAGGAATGAAGGATCTGGAGAGATTCCGTGCGGAGGAATGAAGAATCTGGAGAGATTCTGTGTGGAGGAATGAAGGATCTGGAGAGATTCTGTGTGGAGGAATGAAGGATCTGGAGAGATTCCGTGCGGAGGAATGAAGGATCTGGAGGGATTCCGTGCGGAGGAATGAAGGATCTGGAGGGATTCCGTGCGGAGGAATGAAGGATCTGGAGAGATTCCGTGTGGAGGAATGAAGGATCTGGAGAGATTCTGGAGGAATGAAGGATCTGGAGGGATTCCGTGCGGAGGAATGAAGGATCTGGAGAGATTCCGTGTGGAGGAATGAAGGATCTGGAGAGATTCCGTGTGGAGGAATGAAGGATCTGGAGAGATTCCGTGTGGAGGAATGAAGGATCTGGAGAGATTCCGTGTGGAGGAATGAAGGATCTGGAGAGATTCTGTGTGGAGGAATGAAGGATCTGGAGAGATTCCGTATGGAGGAATGAAGGATCTGGAGAGATTCTGTGTGGAGGAATGAAGGATCTGGAGAGATTCTGTGTGGAGGAATGAAGGATCTGGAGAGATTCTGTGTGGAGGAATGAAGGATCTGGAGAGATTCTGTGTGGAGGAATGAAGGATCTGGAGGGATTCCGTGCGGAGGAATGAAGGATCTGGAGAGATTCCGTATGGAGGAATGAAGGATCTGGAGAGATTCTGTGTGGAGGAATGAAGGATCTGGAGGGATTCCGTGTGGAGGAATGAAGGATCTGGAGGGATTCCGTGCGGAGGAATGAAGGATCTGGAGAGATTCTGTGTGGAGGAATGAAGGATCTGGAGAGATTCTGTGTGGAGGAATGGTCTCTGATCTCTGGTCAGGTGTTCTCCAAACTCATCAGGCATTATAGGAGAAAACAGAGCTGTTATCTTGGCAAAAGGAGATTGCAAAAAGTATTTAATAAAAGGGTGCCAATAATTGTGGCAAACGTGTTTTGGAGAAAAACATTTATTTCATAATGTGATTTCCCCTGCACTTTCAATTTTTTTACTTCAATGAAAGGTTAGATTTTTGCAATTTTTTTGAATGAAAGATCAAAAGCTTAAACAATCCAGATTTATTTTTTTACAGACATTTTTGATCATTTTTACCAGGGGTGCCATTAATTCTGACCACAACTGTATATGTATGATATACACAAATAAACAATTTTAGGATACAAATACAATTTTAAGATGATTTACATCACAGCGGCTCTACCACACACACACACACACACACACACACACACACCCCGATGGAGCATTAAAGACACGCCTCTTTAAATCTACAGTACCCAGAAACACACAGTATTCTAGCCGACGTACCTCCTATAACCAGCCTTCAGTGGGACTCAAAACCTCCACCATCATCCGCAGTGTTTCAGCCACATATTCCACTCACGCTCGTAGTAAACCGTCTCAACTGAGCCGCAAGAATCAAGCCTGCGTCCGCATGCCTCCATGCTTCACTAATGACTGAATTTTCTGTCCTGCTCCGTAAATTCCATTAAATTGGAATTTCAGATGGAAGCTTTCCAGATTTTGAGTTGATCAGTGCATCACATGAAAGCATGTGATGTCACATGGCCGCACAGGGGCAGGCTGGGAAGCGAACTTCTGGTCAAGCCCGGGGGTGACTTGGATTAATTAGATCTCGTAGTAAAGCTTAGAAGGTGAACCTGCCATTTGTCGGATGCAGAAACAATCCTATTACTTACCGCTGTGCTATTGAACATAGAACACAGAAAGGAAAATAATAGAAGATATTTTGAAAAATGTTGGTGTCCAAATACAGTGTATGGACAAAAAAACAAACAAAAAACACACAAAATATCTTTGTTTGTGTTTAACAGAAAAAAGCAAGTCATACAGCTTTGGAACGGCTTTGGGATACAATCCCATTAAGATGTCAGTAACACTTTACAATAAGGTTAATGCATGATCCAACACTAGCCATGTTTCCATACACCTATTTTTATGTGAATTTATGTGAGAAAAAAAAAAAAAAAAAAAAATTAAATATTTAAATGCCAGAACAAGATGCACATAAATTCTAAAAAATGTGCATAAAAAAAATTTGAGTCAGATACACTTTTCACATTTACTGAATAAATCCATCGATGCACAACAAACAAACAAACAAACAAACAAAACAACTCTAATTAAGTTAGAATCTACTTAATCTAATTAAGTAACTAATGATGGAGGAAAAGAGAGCCACAGTTTCTTCCCTGATTGCAGCAACTTCTATTTTCATTACAGATATCTTGCACCAATTTCACAGGAAGTGATGATTTTGCTCTCTTGAAAACATGGGATGGAGACGCTGCTTTATTCGCAAATGTTTTGTGCAAAATTCCAATTTTGTGCATAAGTTAAATCGCAACTTTAGATGGAAACACAGCTGTAGAGCAATATATTTGTTACAGTTTGCTACACTTTGTTAAAGTTAGCTTTAAAAATGCAACTGTTAATTGTAAGTTCATGTTATCTCAAGTCCATTAAATAATATTAACAACTTTTCGTTTTAATAGTGTATGTTAAAATTAACATTAAGATTAGCTTTAGAAGCAATTGTTCATTGTTAGTTGATGTTAATTAATGTAGTTTAACTAATGTTAACCAATGGAACCTGATTGTAAAGTATTAACCACAGTCAAAAGCAAAATTAAGAAATATCAATATTGGGTTTTTTTAGGTAATATTGTCATAGTGGGACAATAGTAGACAGTATAGTTTATCTAAAGTATTGTTTTTGTTTGTTTGCAACATATGCTAATATGAAAATCTAAGAATTTGATTCTGAAATACATTTCGTGACATGTAAACACACTATAATAAATAATAATAATGAAATGGGAGTGCAGTGCCATATATACTGTACATAGTTACAGTATATATTGCACTGCACTCCCATTTCATTATCGTTATTATTGTCATGCAAGTTAATAATAAACTCATAACTTGATAAGCTGTCCCAGTTCACCAGTATTTCCAATCCTGTTCCACTTTGACAATATGCGTCTGGTAAAGTGGAGAAGATGACAAATTCTTCTTCATGTATGGAAAATAAGGAAAGATTGGAATAACACAAGAGTGAATAAATCAAGCCACTTTTAATTTCTGGGTGAACTATTCCTATAACAAAGTAATTACTTTATTATCTCGCTCAACTAAGATAAAGGTTCTGAAAGGTTTGAAGGCAATAATATGCAATAATCGCACGCAATAAGAGAGGGCTAATGCATTCCCATCAGCTTTGTCTCGGCTAAAGTTCCAGGAACTGCACATGATCATGAGATAAAGATTAGGAGCTGAGAAAACACACTTAATTGAGCTCACGGCATGTAGCCACTCGGCCAGACAAAGAAAGCCTTTTCATCGCTCGCCTCAAACGATCAGCTTCTCTCTCAACACAATGCTAATTAAAATGAGGTCTAGTTGTGGGTTGCTATGATTCTGAGTTTATTTAGAAACAAGGTTAAACCCACTGAGGCCGGATGTGTAATTGGGCGTCCAGATAAATGACACAAAAAACACTGATCAAGGACTTAAATCTGATCTGTGTGTAAAATATCTAAAAAAAAGATGCAGTACGGAGACCCTAAAGGGTGTGGAAGCTTGTTTCCGCCACAGAATAAAAAATAAAAAAGGTAATTGCGACTTTTTATCTCACAATTCTGACTTTTTATTTCACAATTGCGAGTTTATATCTCACAATTGCGAGAAAAGATGTCAGAATTGCAAGACATAAAGTCGCAATTGCATGTTATAAAGTCAGAATTGCGAGATATAAACATGCAATTCTGACTTTATAACATGCAATTGTAACTTTATATCGCGCAATTCTGACTTTTTAATATCGCAATTCTGAGAAAAAGTCAGAATTATGAGATGTAAACTCGCAATTGTGAAATAAAAAGTCGCAATTATCTTTAAAAATGTTTTGTTCTGTGGCGGAAACAAGCTTCCATAAAAGGGACATGGTGATGGAAAAAATATATATATCCTGAGAAACTGCGTTTGCTCATTTTGCAAGAGTACGTAAAATTTCTTGTTATCAAAATGCAAAACATTAGCGAGAAAATACAAAAGCATTTAAATATTATATAAAGAAATTGTTTGAAATCTTTCTTACGCAAAAGAAAGCGTTTTCTTTCTTTATCCCAAAACCACTAGGCCAGAGTTATATATTTTGTTTAGTTGATTACTTACAATGTTTCCAACTATTTGTAAATCGGTAGAAAATTGCGATTTTACTCCGCTCGTACTGCCATAGTAACCATGGCGACAGACGTGGACAACTGCGTTACGCCTAGCGGCACGCTCACGCTATTATGGTTTTGTTCAAACATTATGGACCATGGCTAGCAGACTTTGGGACAAAAGGAGAACTAAAACAAGGATCAATATCAGCGTGGCGTTTTCGAGATGCCGAGAGCTAGCGTACGCGACTAACCTCGACTTGACAGACGTGAGTGGCGTCTCTGTCAAGAGTGTTGCATGCACTTTATTAGACAGGTGAGCAAATGTACATAAAACTAATCAATGTTATATAGTTCAACATGATGAAATGCTAGAAAATGATCAGTATGTTATTCTAATGTTGATCTAGCTTAATGCTAGTCTCATATAACCAACAAACGAACTAATAGAATAACATTCAACACACTCAAATGCAGTTTAGTGTGATAGTGTAGAGCAAGTGAAACAGCGCTGCGTTACCTCACAAGTTTCATTCGTCTAATAAACTGCCCTGTGTGAGTATTATTCAGCACTTGCGGGTAAATTAGTTCGGTAGAATAAATTGTCCTTATTCCTTTATGTCCGCGGGACTCGCGTGTGGCGCTGATATCTGTCTCTCATTAGCAATCGCACCCAGTCATGTTAAAAACATCAATGTATTCACTCATCCATAAACATTATTAGATCCGTCAGCTTGACGACAAGATCCATAATTCCACTTAATGCTTATGCGTCATCAATATATACGCCTTTGAGGTTAGCGACCCCTAGCGGCGAAACAAATTACATATTGTAGCTTAAAAAAAAAAGAAAGACTTAAAGTAAAAAGATGACTGTGAAAAATAGTAGCATCCACACTGCAAACGGAGTATGTGTGAAACAGGCGTTAAAGGTCATGATCACATGACAAAATGACAGAATTCTCACTATTCTTTCGGAGAACTATTGCTTTAAACGCAGGCAACACTGAAAAGACACTTAAACACACAGTGAAGCGGATCATCATGAAAAAGCTTACCAGAACTTGAGCGCATCTTTTCCTCTCGGGTCACTGAGGTGTCGCACACAGTGAAACGTGCACAGAAAACTCTCCAAGCACTGAAGACTGACCTGAAATCAGAGGAAAACAAACATTTCAGTCATGAAGGAGATTGCACTGATGAACTAGACGATTGCATTTGATTTTGAGGAAGCATTCATGTGTGTAGCACAAGATGAGTGCAGGACTAGTTTAAACCTATTGATTAGGAGTTTGATCAAACATATATGACTTTGAAGATTGTAATAGTGCTGAATTGAGCAAGTGCCGCAAAATGGTCTGGCATGCAAGGGAGCTTTGCAATGTGAACATTAGAAGTGCATTAAATACTCATTTCAAACAATAACATCTTGTTTTAAATATGTCCTTTGTAAATGTGTTCTACACAAACGTATGAAAATGAGACACACACACATTGATTTTGGACAGTTTTAAATCAGTAGAGAATTCCCCTCCATTCACTCGACCAGTGAGCGCACAAAAAACATCCAAAGACGTCTCTGTTTCTCCTGCCAGCCTCCATTTACTGGAACAGACACAGAATAATCACATTACATGGAGCAACTTCCACTCACATGAGCGAGTGAGTAAGAGGCCGAACGCAGAGAAACACACTACAGCTGCTGGAGAAACTGCATGATCTGTGGCAGCGTCTCTGTCGTAAACCGATGAATCTCAAGAAACCGGTCAAGAACTTGTCAAGGGTCATATTTCAACACAAGCAAATAAATAAATAAATAAATAAATAAATAAATAAATAAATAAATGTGGATAATAATAATAAAATTATTATTATATAATAATTATTATTTTAGGACCATTAAGACTTTTAAGACTATTTTGCATTATTGTTATACAAAATATAAATAATTATTATTTAAATCATTACATACCTAAAATAAATTAATATAAAATAAATAAAATAAAAATAAAATAATAAAGAATCTCACAAAACCGGTCTAGATTTAACATCATTTTTAAACCAAATTAAAAATAAATAAATAAATAAATAAAATGCAATAATAAAAAATATTAATATTAATGCATGAAGATAATAATAATTATTATTGTTATTTGATATAACTATTATTATATAATTATAAAGAAATAACACTAATAAGAAAGAATCTCACAAAACTGGTCAAGATTTAATACCATATTTCAAACCCAAACATTGTTTTTATTAATATCATCAAACCTGTCAAGAGCACGTCATATTTCAACACCCCAAAATAAAATACAATAATACAATAATAATAATAAATAATATTAATACATGAATACTTAAATAATAATAATTATTATTATATTATTATTAAGAAATAAAATACATATTTATATAAAGAAATAAAAAATTGAAGGCTATTTTACCACCCTGGGAACTTTTTTTTTTTTTTTTGCATTACTGTTATGCAAAATTTATTGACTGTTAATTAAAATTTATTTAAATGATAAAATCAAAAATCAGAGTCTGGCACAATAAAACTCAAGGAATGTCTGATCCTCTCAGGATTTCCATTTGACGGCAGCTTTGACTGATCCTCCAGCTGTCAGACTCCACACACACACACACACACACACACACACACACACACACACACACACACACACACGCTGCTACAGCCCTTCACTAATCCACAGCTTCCACAAAACCATTCGACACAAACAAAACCGGCTTCCAAAAATATATGCAAAAATGGCAGAATGACATGCTTTGATGTGTTCCTGATTTTTGATTTACACAAAAAAAGAGCAAAGTCATTTATCATCCCAAAAACAAAAGAAAATGTGCATAAAAATAGCACTTTTCTCAGCATTTGTCTGTTATCTGCATTATTCAGGTGATATTGTGATTTGGCATTATCAATCATCGATTAAAATTTCTGTATAATCATGTTTTGAGTTTATAGCAGTGACTCAGTTTCCTTCCTTTGCTGATTCCTGCAGACTACAGCAGTTTCCACAGCTCTATATAAACAAATCACTTCCTAGTCTTAGTGTTCAGTCCCCTCAGGCAACCCCACTATATCATCCACATCTGAAAGAGCTTCATGACCAAATCACACACTACCTGAGCTTAAGGGACGAAGCTCACCAAACTTGTCCAATAACACGACAGGGTCATTGTAAAATCAAATAAAATAATAAACAATAACAGGATCAAAATAAAATAAAAAAAATAAAAAATAAAAAATAAAAAAATAAAATAAACAATAACATGGCAGGGTCAAAATAAAATAAAATAAAAAAATAAAATAAAATAAACAATTACATGACAGGGTCAAAAAAAAAAAAAAAAATAAAAAAAAAAAAATAAAAAAAAAATAAAACAAAACAAAACAAAACAAAACAAAACAATAACATGACCGGGTCAAAATTAAATTAAATAAAAAAACAAAATAAAATAAACAATAACATGACAGGGTCAAAATAAAAATAAAAAATAATAATAAAAAAAATAAATAAACAATAACATGACAGGGTCAAAAAATAAAATAAAATAAAATAAATAAATAAATAAAATAAAATAAACAATAACATGACAGGGTCAAAATAAAAATAACATAAAAAAATCAAATAAAATAAGCAATAACATGACAGGGTCAAAATATAATAAAATAAACAAATAAAATAAAATAAACAATAACATGACAGGGTCAAAATAAAATAAAATAAAAAAATAAAATAAAAAATAACATGACAGGGTCAAAAAAAAAAAAAATAATAAAAAAATAAACAATATCATGACAGGGTCAAAATAAAATAAAATAAAATAACTTGTCATTATTCTTACTTTAACCAGCGTGAGTGTTCAGGGGCCTCATTTATAAAGCTTGCGTACGCACAAAACGGGGCTGAAAACATGCGTACGCCAGTTCCTGCGCAAAAGGTGGGATTTATAAAGAAAAACTTGACGGGAAAATTTGCGCACCTGCACGCAAACTCTGACCCATGCGTACGAACGTTTTGGAGATGGAGCACTTTGGCGACACCGATGGTGAGCTGGAGTTAAATGTATTTTTGGTCACTTTTATACAGAAAATCTAAAGAAAATTAAACATATACAGAAAGATTATACAAATACAATTTCAATCACCAAGCCTGTCACTTGAAGCAAATATCCATTCCTTCTTAAATGTCCGCGGCAGCGAGCGTGTTGAGCCGTTTAGTGAAACTGACGCAAATAACAGTTTAAATAAATAAAATACTTCTGATATAAACATTTATATTAAATATGCCATTCAAATTAATGGAGTTAAACACTTAAACATGAAATCATTACTGAAGATACAACATTTTTTTAAATTCAATCATTAGAAATATTTGTTGTGGATGCGATTGTTTTTGAACACTTTTCCTGTGGCGTGCTTTAATGTTTTAACCACAGAGATAATTGCTTATCATGATAATACCAGATTGTCTGAGAAAATAGTTTCGTGCAAATAATGCCCAAGGCCTATCTGTTTCCATTAAAAATATAAATCAATTAAAAATACAATTCGGCAAGTGGAAAAGATTGAGAAAAACTTTCTCTGAAATGTATTTTACACTATTTGATTTATGTAGGCTATTCAAAAACAAGGCAAGGATAGACAATTACTTGATTTGTATTAATGTAATGTTTCTTGTACCGTTTATATCATTTGCATATGATTATTCATCCACGTGATAACTTAAACGTTATCACGTGGATGAATAATCATATGCAAATGATATGTAGATGAGGATCTGCATAGTAAAACTAGGCGTTGTAAGCTCCATATATGGTTATTTCGGGTGGAGACGCATGTACGCACAATCTCCCGCTGACTGGGATTTATAAAGTGAATTCTGCGCAGGTTCTGGCATACGCACGGTTTTATAAGTCTGAATATTTATTTGCGTACGCCATTTTTGGCTTTCGGGCGCACGTACACTTTTAGTAAGGTTCCTACGCACAGTTTTATAAATGAGGCCCCTGGACTCTCACCAAAACTCCCGTTAGAATCAACGAATCTCTTATTTACATTGTGTTTGCACTGTTAGTTATGATGAAAGCATTCGTTAGTGTGCAGAAATCGAGTTACAATGACGAGATTCATGCACTCAACATGTCTGTGATCGGCTATAACACTCATCACTTCATCAACCTTTCATGCCACAATCTAAATATAATGCTATAGATCTGAATATAATGCTATAATCAACACTTTTCACGATTTGTAAACCTTGTAATAGTAAAAACGTGCTAAAAGTTTGTAATGTAATGTAATGTAACACTAGCTATTTCCATATGCAAAGATGTCAACCAATCACAGCAGTGCATGTTTACACTTAGGACACGCCCCTTCAAATCAGGGTAGGAAAATGCCTTTTATTCTAAATTATGACAATTTTTGATGTCAAAATCATACTAATATTATTAAGTGCACCCCAGGAAACATTATAAAATAATAAAATGACCCCTTTAACTCAATCAAGTCACATAACACACTTTAATTAAGTCTCCATTCAACTTGTTAGTAGTCTAAACGGTTTCAAGGCAGGGTTATTGAAGGTAGCAGAGGTCATGACCTTCTGCAGGCTTCAGACACTCACCAGAGAATCAGGGTCCCAGTATCTGAACGTCAGATGAAGGGGCTCAACGGACAGCGAGAGGCTGGAAAGACGGGACACGGGAGAGAAAGAGACCGATGGAATGAGACAAACAGAAGATAAAGATGATGATACACAGAGAGGAAAACAAAAGATGAACAGAAGGACAGTGAAACGGGAAGGTTCAGGAGGATGTGACTGTAACTGGTGTGTAGATTTAGAGAGAATCAGATCAAGGTTCAGTATGACTGAACAAACGGGTCATCATGGTTTACAAAGTTCCTCTGCTCACAGGGATCTTTCACTTCATCTTTACTCATGGTTACACATACAGGTTCTTTGAACCAATCACCTGAGACGGAAGTGTCATGTGACGCAGGAAGATGATGTCTGATTGGCTCTCACAAACACTCTCAAAAACCTTCCACAAAAAAAAAAAAAAAAAAAAAGTTACAAAACTTTAGGTCTTCCTTAAATATCTACAACAGTGTTATACTACCCTCGTCACATGACCACATCACATTTCATTCACATTGAGCTGCTTTAGAGCTGAATTGAATTATTTGCATCATTGAATCATTGTTTTCCTGTTTATCACTGTAAAGCTGCTTTGAGACATTCTGTATTGTATAGCGTTATAGAAATAAAGCTGACTTGACATTGCAGTGATCAAATTTGTTGTAAAAACTGTTGTTTTTGGGGTACGGTAATAATATATATATATATATATATATATATATATATATATATATATATATATATATATATATATATATATATATATATATTTATTTATTTATTTATTTGGCATTCTGATTGAATAAGGCAAAACTAAACTTCTGTCACACTGAAAATGAAAGGTCAAGTCAATTGCTTTGTACGATAATGCATTTTACCTTTAGGTCATATATACCAACTATATGTGACTCTGGATAACAAAGCCGGTCTCGAGTCGCACGGGTTTATCTGTGGCAATAGCCAACAATACATTGTATGGGTCAAAATTATCGATTTTTCTTTTATGCCAAAAATCATTAGGATTTTAAGATCATGTTCCATGAAGATATTTAGTAAATTTCCTACCGTAAATATATAAAACATTTATTTTTGTGAGTGAATGCAGCACAATCGCCAACATAAATGAACAACTTTAAAGGAGATTTTCTCAATGTTTCGATTTTTTTGCACCCTCAGATTCCAGATTTTCAAATAGTCCTATCCTAACAAACCATACATCAATGGAAAGCTTATTTATTCAGCTTTCAGATGATGTATACATCTGAATTTCATAAAATTGACCCATGTGACTGGTTTTGTGGTCCGAGGTCACATATAATGAAAAAAATAGTATGCTACTATATTCGAAGCATAGCCTGTGACTGCAATGATTCAGACTCTTATTTACAGTCAGTGTTTTCCAAGAGGTCACTACGGGTTATAATTCCCCAAAGTCCTTGTGACCCAAGAGCTGGACTTCTCAATACAAGCACTGATACAGTGTCACTGGATACTCACTGGGAAAAACAGCCGTTTACAGGAAAGGGTTGTGTTTCGTGTCAGAGTCACACTAGTGAACTCCAGAAAACATGAATAAAACAGCAGCGGGATTGATGATATTAATGCAAACGCATTAGACTCACAGACACATTAGGTTACATTGGATTCTCAAGCATCGAAGCACAAAGATTAATTATGAATAATCTAATTTAATTAACACATACACTATATGCATATTGCCAGTAAAGTTGTATTTTGAATTAAAGCACGTCAATGAATCTCATTAGCTTCAGTGAGGTTTGCAACAACAAAAAAACTAGTAAAACTAGTTTGCTGGTGACTTTTTCAGGAACTGCAACATAAAACATGGTTTTAATCACTGTACAGATGATAATCCCACCACAACTAATGCAAGTGATATTTAAAACAAATTAAAACGGGTTCAATCAAACAAACTCGAACACATTCTAACAGTGAATTTAGGCAATTCAACTTTATAAAAGACTCATAACCCATAACTCAATTACAACTGAAGGACTATCAGGCTATCCTGTAGTCAGTGTTATCTTAATATTATTTATATCCTACTATAGTATATTTATTAATACTCTGAATTAGCTTTTATTTATATATTTTCATTTTAAGTAATTTTGTCATGTGCTTTAATATTTAATATTTTGATCAGCTTTTTAATATTACTTATCTTTATTTTTAGTTGTTTTAATACTCCCAGTAATCTTTTTTTTAGGCCTGTGAAAAGATTAAATCGCAATTAATTGCATCAAATAAAAGTTTGTGTTTAAATAATATGTGTGTGTACTGTGTATAATTATTTTGTACATACATATACATACATACATACATATATATATATATATATATATATATACACATATATATACATACATACATACATATATATATATATATATATATATATATATATACACACATATGAATGTATTTATTTAAGAAATATTTGCTTGTATATACTGTACATATTTATATAGATAAATATTTTATATATAAATAACACATTTTTCTTAAATATATATACATGCATGTGTGTGTATTTATATATACAAAATAATTATACACATTACACACACATATATTATGCAAACTTTTATTTTCGATGTGATTAATCTTTTCACAGCCCTACTTTTTTTTTTTTTTTTCAGGTTAGTTTCCAAGCAACATTTCTAATTTTATTTGATTTCAGCTTTATTCCAATTAACAAAACCGATTATATTAATAGTTTTAGTTAGCAAAAACAGTACCTGTTACAGTAATTTCACATGCCCATAATTTATGCTCAATACTGCTTTTATACAGTGAAGAATGCAAAAGCACATCTTTTCTAAGAATGCACTTGTTTATTTCACAGCTCATTCTTTGGGTTTGAGCAATTTTAGCACTAATTAATTACTGGTTGAGAGACTGCCGTTGATCATGTTTTCTTTCGCCTGATAATCACCTCATTTCCACAGCTCAGACACACATGCTGCACGGAAGTCACACAGTTAAGTTTAGGTACAGTTAAATCGAGTCGGTCGCAGAATACGTACAGTGGGTTTGCAGAAGTGTCATTTTTCTTCTGCTACTGCAAAGAGGTCAAAAAGCACAAATGCAAAAAGCAGTTCTTCTTTTTTGCTAGTGGTGTTTCGTACATGAAATAAGACAGAACTGATGTCGAGGATAAGATCAACACATTTCTAGTTAAAGCTGCATGTGTGCAGAATACAATTTCTACTGAACCCCTAGTTTGCATGTACAGTAATACAGTAATGCATTACAAGTAATTTGAGTTTTTGAGATTACTTTTCAAGTAACTAGTAAAGTAGCACATTACTTTTAAATGTACAACAAAACATCTGTTACTTTTACAAATAAGTAAAGCAAGTTACTTTGTTTTCCCTTTTTTTTTGACTGACAACTCTCTTGTCCATGTGGAGAGAAATCGTGAGAAAGAAGTGCAGTGGTGTTGTGTGAACATGATGGTTTATTGTAGTTCTAGACTAAATTTGAGCATTTACTCATGTCACTCAAAAAAAAAAAAAAAAACTGTGAATTGCAAACTCAGAATATTATGCAAACCTTCAATAATTTTTTCTTTTCTTTTTTTTCTTATATTGTTTTTTTGGTGATTTTTGCCTTTTATTGCGACACGACAGTCGAGAGTTGACAGGAAGCGAGGTGGGAGAGAGACGGGGGATGGGATCGGGAAAGGTCCACGAGCCGGGACTCGAACTCGGGCCACCCGAGCGCAGCGGCGCTACATGTCGGCACGCTGACCATGAGGCCATCGGCGCCGAAAAACCTGCAATAATTAAATATGTTAAGTCCCCCTGTAGTCAATCATTTTATCCCTTAAAACTCATCTTTGATGACCAGAATGACATATTTAAATGTTTTTTTTTCTTGAAAAAGAAATTCGTCATGCCTTAAAAATATCTTGAATGTATCTCGACACCCTTGCCTCATTTAGTATACACGGTTCTATGAATATGCAAATGAGCCCCGCCTCCACTCACTCGCTCAGCTCAGAGATCCACTGGTTGGCGATCACACGTTGATCTGATTGGTTACAAGGTAGTTTGTGACGTCAGAAACACCAGAGATTTAAAAGCGTGTTTTTGAGACCGTTTTTGGTTCACTGCAGTTTTAAGGAGGAAATACTCAGCAATGCTGTCGACTTATGCATTTACACATGGTTTGTCTTAAAGCAGATTAAAAACACCATTTAGACACATAAACAACATTAAAAGCTGGATTTTCACCACAAGGGGGATTTTAAAGAATACAAATACTTATGAAACAAAGTCAGGTGTGAATTTGCATTTCCCTTAGCCTGAGGCGTGAAAGTGCCTTTACATTTGCAAAAATAGAACGGTTTATTTTGTTGTTGCTGTTGTTATTAAAAAACAAAACAAGCAAGCACAGTCCAGATGAGAAAAAAGAAACGCAAAAAGTAATGTATTAAGTTGCTTTTTTCAGGTAGTAACGCATTTTAAAAGTAACTTTCCTCAACACTGCAGTAAAACAGAGTTATGAAAATATTTTTGTACCAACAAGATGTATATGCACTCAGTGATCTCCAAAGTTGGCGAAATTGTCCTTTTGAAGTGGATCTACTTCTCAAGCTCGATGTATTTCCAAATCCAGTTCATTTGTGCCATATGACCCGGTTCTTACAGAGCATGACTGTTGTGTAATGTTTTTTCCGGTCATAATAGTGACTGATCTAATTTTCTGGTCTTTGCTTTTATGATGAGCATCATGAGGAGAATTTTGAGTTCCACATTCCTCCGGGAACCAGGATGGTAAAATGCAGAAGTGAGAACAACTCGGAGAAGCCTGTCGATTACGTGCCTGTGAAGTGACGTTCAGTGACTTGAAGATGTGCGGTATGAGGTACTACAGTAAAACAGTGTGGCGTAGTTGTACCACAATCAGTTCCTCGGACCACAAGTGAGGCTGTGTGACATTACTATTAATAGCAAACTTGAAATGGTTAAATACATGTGACCCTGGACTACAAAACCAGTTATATAAGTTCTCAATATTGCTGCATCCACTCACAAAAAATATATATATTATAAAAATGTATGTATTTACGGTAGGAAATTTACAAAATATCTTCATGAAACATGATCTTTACTTAATATCCTAATGATTTTTGGCATAAAAGTAAAATCAATCATTTTGACCCATACAATGTTGTTGGCTATTGCCACAAATATACCCGTGCGACTTGTGACTGATTTTGTGATTCAGGGTCACATATTTGGAATTATGCATTAAAATAAAGCGAACTTGAATTTGTGTGCAAAAACCTGCTAATAATGCAGACATTTGAGATGACCTGAGCATATTTGGACTCTGGAAACGAATCAAGTTATCAGCAAATGCTGCTGAAACTGAACACAAAAATGTACATACACTCTTAAAGACCTTCCAAAAAAGGGTGTTTCATAGCAATGCCATTGTTTTCTTAGTGTGAGGAACATTTAAAAAATCTAAAGAACCTTTATTCAACTATAAAAACCCTTTTGTGCATTGGAAAGATTCCATGGAGGTTAAAAGTTCTTCATGGATCCATCAATTATGCCCAAAAAGAACATTTTAAGAGTGTGATGTAAACATTGAGCCAAGGACTTTCCTAAACCGATAGTTGACTGGTAAAAACGAGTAATCGCACAACAGTTGCAACGTGCATCTATTACATCACATTCAGTAAGACAGCGGTAGAAATGTGACTCACCAGAGAGAGAGATGAATTATTCAAGGGTTGAGTCAATTAACTATCCATCCACAGAGCAAAATGTGCAATGTGGCCGAAAGTGGGGCGTCGGTGGAGAGGATAGACGCTTAGAGTTTCCAAAAGCAGAAACACAGGATGTTGAACCAAACGATTGCTTAAACATGATTTAGAAATGCCTGTGGACCGGGAAGTCATTCACTACCCTCCTCCTCATTCATTTTTTAAAGTTAGACATCAACCTTCTTAGTATTACTCAATTAATTCATTATAAGCAATATAATGAGGGGGAAAAAAATCATAAAATTATAAAAGAATGAAAATTTGTATAGGTGTGTAACAGTGTAAGTAGAGACAGGTAGAGATCCATCTGTGTTAGATATAGATCCGAGTCACTAAAGATCCGGATATGGGTGAAACATTTATGCATTTAAAGTCCCCCTGTGGTGAAAATCAAGCTTTTAATGTTGTTTATGTGTCTATGTGGTGTTTTTAATCTGCTTTAAGACAAACCATGTGTAAGTTCATAAGTCGACAGCATTGCTGAGTATTTCCTCCTTAAAACTGCAGTGAACCAAAGACAGTCTCAAACACACGCTTTGAAATCGCTGGTGTTTCTGACGTCACAAACTACCTTGTAACCAATCAGATCAACGTGTGATCGCCAACCAGTGGATCTCTGAGCTGAGTGAGTGAGTGGAGGCGGGGCTCATTTGCATATTCATAGAACCGCGTATACTAAATGAGGCACAGGTGTCGAGTTACATTCAAGATATTTTAAGATTTTTTTCAAGGAAAAAACTTTTAAATATATAATTTTGGTGATCAAATTATTGACTACAGGAGGACTTTAAGGGTTAAAGAATGAACTCTCATATTTATCTCTGCAGATGTTTGTTTTAGGGCTGTCAAACGATTAATCGCGATTAATCGCATCCAAAATAAAAGTTTGTTTTTACATAATATATGTGTGTGTACGGTGTATAATTATTTTCTATATATAAATACACACACATGCATGTATATATTTAAGAAATATTTGCATGTATATACTGTGTATATATATTTATATTATATATAATTTATATTATATATAAATATTTTATATATAAATAACACATTTTTCTTAAATATATATGCATGTGTGTGTATTTATATATAGAAAATAATTATACTCCATACGCACACATATATTATGTAAACACAAACTTTTATTTTGGATGCGATTAATCGCGATTAATCGTTTGACAGCCCTAGTTTATTTAAATCACACGAGCAGAGCAATACAGTTGCATGAGAAACACACTACCAGGTTCTAACAAACTTCAAAAAAAAAAAAAAAAAAATATGATTCTCTCAAGTCACAGCCTTAAAAATCTTCTTATCTAAAGAAGTCACTGTGTCTAAACATTTGACCGCTGCCGTTTCAGAGAAAGATCTGAAGAGATCGATCAGTTGATGCAAAAATTAAGACCTCATGTTTCTGATTAACTCTGATGAACTGACACTGACATGTGAACTTCCCAAAAGTCACGCCAACCACCCAATTGTTGCCAATAGTAAAGATCTAAAGTATTTGGCCAGTCAGAATATCAGATTATCTCTGTAATCTCCACATATTAACTCCAAACTGGATAATTTTCTGTGTCCTAAAACCATTTTTTTGCAACAGCATAAGGACGAGTAAATGTCATGACACAACTTTTACTTTTGGTTGAACTGTTTGTTTAAAGCTCAGTGGGAAGAGTGTATCTAGATGTCATTTGTGACGACTGATGGACAGACTTGACAGGGAAACCGGATTAAACTACCAGAGACTTCTCAATCACAGCTCGACAAACTTGCCACAAGAGAATACAAGTCATCAAACCCGTTATTTCACCAGGACTCTTCACATTAACATTAGACACTCGCATGAAACCTTTGAACCACAACAAATGAGAATGGAAATGACAAACTCACCCACAATCAATCAATTCAGTGTAGAGGAAAAAAAACACCCTCTCCTAAAGTGTACAAATGAAATGTACTTGTACAGACATAAAAAGCAACAAGAAGTGAGACATGCAGGCATCCTGTCAGTGAACAACATCTCCGTTATCAAATCTCATCTTAAACACTTCTCAAGCAAACCACAACTGATTTAAAGCAACACTGAAATGTTGAAAGTGTCTTCCAATGAAATAACAGCCTGTAGTGCAATGGAAAAGTGTGTGGTTAGTGAAGCACATCCAGCTAACGGATGACCTTTTTCTCCAGCGTTCGGTTTCACCAACCGCACTCTATCAGCGCACTCAACATGCTTCAAACCTGAACTTTCACATCTAAAGGCATGTTCACACCAAGAACAAGTACTAAAAAAAAGTTAATAATTTTAAATAAGAAGAGGGAAAGCCACACCACAGCTATAACAATAACAGCACAATGTGGAAAACTACAAAACTGCACAACATGCTCATAATAAACAACAGAACGTTTATTATATACATAACTTATCTTCATCTCATACAAAATGGCTCTGACAGGTTGATGTTTTGATGTTTCACACTGGAAATGAAAGGTCAGGTCAAGTACATTGCATTTTGGGATACAGTCTCTGTTAGTGTGTTTTGGTTATACACATTGATAAACTGTGAATTTTATAGAGAAAATGCACATGCATGCGTGCATAATATACAGTACTAGGGCTGGACGATAAGACCTAAAATCAAAATCTTGATTAATTGAACATTTTACTTTAATTATCATTAATGAACTTTTTTTTTTTTTGCCCTCTTAGTTCACTGACAAGGTTTGTACTGTAAATAATGCTAGATTATTAAAGGTGGGATATTTTTTTTTTCTAATGAAAGTGTGCATTTCTTATCTTTGTGAATTTATTAGGGCTGTCAAACGATTAATCGCAATTAATCGCATCCAAAATAAAAGTTTGTGTTTACATAATTTATGTCTGTGTACGGAGTATAATTATTTTCTATATATAAATACACACACATGCATATATATATTTAAGAAAATGTGTTATTTATATATAAAATATTTATATATAATATCAATTATATATAATATAAATATATATACACAGTATATACATGCAAATATTTCTTAAATATATACATGCATGTGTGCGTATTTATATATAGAAAATAATTATACACCGTACACACACGTATTATGTAAAAACAAACTTTTATTTTGGATGCGATTAATCGCGATTAATCATTTCACAGCCCTAGAATTTATATAATAATTGAAGGAAATGATTAGGATTCCGATTAAACTTCCAGCCCTATACAGTACATACTTTATACAGTACCAATAGTAAGTATACGAGTCTGCTATATGCACAGAGTTTATTTAGTTTTAGTATCCTAAATAATGCCAACTTCCATCATACAAGCGTAAATGAGCAGTTTACCTGATGAGTGACAATAAATAATCATTCAAAACCAACTGGATAAACAGAAACAGCATCACAACAGAGAAGGAGACACAGTCTTCAGTCACACAAGGTTTACTAGTGATACGGTGTCAGCGTTTAGCGTTGACAAGAACTGTTGTGTAGTGAAACCATACGGCCGGAAACTGAGAGCGCAAAGCACACAGCCACAAACACACGTGAACAGAAACACACCCACTCGCTTACATAAATACAAGAAGACCCTGTACAGTGGCCAACAGTCTGATGAAGGCGGGACTGTCTGTCTGTCTGAACAATGGTACCTTGCAGAAATTATTACACCCAAAACCTTCAGAAACTACACCCAAACCCACATCATTACATAAAGACTCTTCCTCGGATGTCTCATGTGTAAGTTCAGGGTTCAGTAAAGAGAAAGTCTGTAAAAACAAACACCTCCACAGTTCAATCTCAAAACACTAATTAAATCCGTACATTAGATGAGTAGATGTACGGCAAACACGCCTGTATTGTGTACGGTATATATGGGCATATATTTGTATGTTGTGTGTGTATGTTTTTGATATGAATATATTTCGATATATATAGCATTTGATGTACATCTGATTGAAATGTAATGTTTATCTGAGAAAAAGTAAATAATAATAATAATAATAATAAAAGCTCGTTAAGCCAGTTGACACAAAGTGCATTAGATTAGGCCAACATGCTTTTAACAACCTAATCTGCTTCTACGACGTGTCAATCTGCTCGTGTTTTATCTGCTGCGAATCAAAAATCCCACACGTTGATCTCAGCCTAAATGCGCTGATGTCTCTCAGACTGTCTAGTTAGTGTGATCATTTTCTGACACTTTGCTTGTGCATTTTATGATAAAAACCACACTTGAATTCACAGGCAGTTCTGCATCAGACGCCCGACTAGCAAAGTACAGGGAGAATCAAACCAACAGTCAATATAATCTGAAATATTCCTGGCCGTCGCTCCATGACAGCTGCTGTCAACAGGTACGCATACGGCAAATATGATTAAGAAGTGCTTAAGCAGGATATCTCTGGAAGTATTGAAGTAATTATGAAAGTAATATCTACATGTTTTCTTGTTAAAAAGCTTATGACTGCATCAATAAATATATCCCATCCACTGTAGTACCATGTGTTTTTTCTCTCTCTGTTTTACGTTTCACTGGATAAAAGCATTTTATGCAAGTGTTTTTTGGACATGTACCATGTAGAAATATTTGTAATTATCATGGATAATCCCAATGGTCTTTCGTTCATCTTCGGAACACAAATGAAGATATTTTTTAATAATATCTGAGCGATTTCTGTGCCTCCATTGACAGCTACGCAACTACCACTTCGATCGATGCTTCAAAAAGCTCATAAAGAGATCGTAAAACTAATCCATTTGAATTGAGCTTTCAGCCTAATTTTTCTGAAGAGACTCGATCGATTTATATGATGAGATTTAATTTAAGGCTTTAATTCACATATAAACATTCATCAACGCATACATCAGTTGTGTTAAACAAGCTGAAGCATGATCGCTTGACGTGCGAGAACCAATGAGGTTCATTCTCGTGTTACGCATCACGTTTGAGCTTCAGCAAGAACCAATGAGGTTCATTCTTGTGTTGCGCAAGAACCAATGAGGTTCATTCTCGTGTTACGCATCACGTTTGAGCTTCAGCAAGAACCAATGAGGTTCATTCTCGTGTTGCGCAAGAACCAATGAGGTTCATTCTCGTGTTACGCAGCACGTTTGAGCTTCAGCAAGAACCAATGAGGTTCATTCTCGTGTTACGCATCACGTTTGAGCTTCAGCAAGAACCAATGAGGTTCATTCTCGTGTTACGCAAGAACCAATGAGGTTCATTCTCGTGTTACGCAGCACGTTTGAGCTTCAGCAAGAACCAATGAGGTTCATTCTCGTGTTACGCATCATGTTTGAGCTTCAGCAAGAACCAATGAGGTTCATTCTCGTGTTACGCAAGAACCAATGAGGTTCATTCTCGTGTTACGCATCACGTTTGAGCTTCAGCAAGAACCAATGAGGTTCATTCTCGTGTTGCGCAAGAACCAATGAGGTTCATTCTCGTGTTACGCAGCACGTTTGAGCTTCAGCAAGAACCAATGAGGTTCATTCTTGTGTTGCGCAGCACGTTTGAGCTTCAGCAAGAACCAATGAGGTTCATTCTCGTGTTGCGCAGCACGTTTGAGCTTCAGCAAGAACCAATGAGGTTCATTCTCGTGTTGCGCAAGAACCAATGAGGTTCATTCTCGTGTTACGCATCACGTTTGAGCTTCAGCAAGAACCAATGAGGTTCATTCTTGTGTTGCGCAAGAACCAATGAGGTTCATTCTCGTGTTACGCATCACGTTTGAGCTTCAGCAAGAACCAATGAGGTTCATTCTCGTGTTACGCATCACGTTTGAGCTTCAGCAAGAACCAATGAGGTTCATTCTCGTGTTACGCAGCACGTTTGAGCTTCAGCAAGAACCAATGAGGTTCATTCTCGTGTTGCAAGAACCAATGAGGTTCATTCTCGTGTTATGCATCACGTTTGAGCGTTCCGCTAAAGGTTTGTTCTCGCACATCAAGCAGGTTTGTTTGAGCTTCAGTTTATGTTCGCTGATCAAAGTTTTTATGTGAATAAAAGCCTAAATTCAATCTGTTGATCATATAAAGTGATAGAGTCTCCTCAGAAAATTTGGACTAAAAAACTCAATTCATTTTGATTTGTTTTATGATCTCTTTATGAACTTTTTGAAGCATCAAAATGGTAGTTGCATAGATGTCAGATGAACGGAAGTCTTACATAGGCTAGCTGTCTTTAAAATTTTGGTTTGGGGTCCCTCGAATGATTATGATCATATTATTTAGAGGTCTGTGTGACATCTAAAATATTGAAAACCCTGCATTAAACCACACTGTAGTAGCATCACAGTGCTTATTTTAAAGGGATGGATGGTTGTTTTCTAAAAACAATAATTCAAGATATTTAAAAAATCCACTGGAAATGCCCGTCTAATACACCCTAGCAACCACAAAGCTTTGAATCTTCACATCTCTGCTTAAACTGCATTGCTTTCAGACTTCAATGCTTTCAAGCAAGTCTTTTACAAGCCCATAAAGAAAGTTTGTCGTCTACTAGTGCTCACCTGCAGATCTGCGCCCTGTGCACGGCAGTCCATGTAGTTGTCCCAGGCCTGGGACAGATCAGCCAGGTGTGAGCTGGCCATGTCCAGGTGACCGACACCGGCTCCGGTTCATCCACAGCAGCGACAGAACAGAAGCTCTAAAATCCCGCGGGTAAATTTGAACTGCATGCGCGGGAACGTTTCATGTCATTTCATTAGGGTTCCATCCAGATTAACGTTAATAGATGTAAAGTCCGTTGAATCCGTTACTACCTACAGAGATGAAATAGAACTTTTAAATGTACGACTGGCGCGAATTGAGCTCTGCACTGCACCATTCATCAGCAAATTACAGTTAGCATTCAATGACGTAAAAAGTACGTTATTCCTGTCAGTTTATTACATCCAGCTGACAGTTGCTGTCAAGTTACAGCGCAAACAGACAAATGAAGCGGTAATATCAGAGTACACTGTTTTCTGTTGAATACAAGTTGCCACTTATATTAGCTTCGGTGTCAACATTAGCGTGAATTAACCAGTAAAAAATACATTAACCAGAACAAATAAAGATTGTTTGGTTCGTATCTGCAGACAGCAACTCATGTTTGCGTGTATCTGGATCATTTCACGCAACAGCAGACGCAGAATATCCCGCAGCACAGCTTAGGCTAACACTCATTGATTTACTTCTTTCTATTATGAGGTTGCACAATTCCAACCAGCCATTTTAATCACTGTAGCCATATTATTCATCTGAACGTAACGTTTAAGTCGTGTTAAACACAATTACAATTTACGTACCTCGTCTCCGGTCTTCCTTCTAACATATACACAAGCAATTTAGAAGACAAAAAAATGACATGCAAAACAGTACAGGAAATAACGCCCACAAAACAGAATCCTAAGTAGCCATTGGTTGAGTAGACGCTAACATCCTGTCAATCAAATCAGCGGCCTCTGAGGACGCTCCCTCTCACCAGTCATTCTGATGACGCCAATCGTGTCCCCCCTGTAGGGGCGGGGCTTACGCGCGTGCGTCTCTTGTTCCCGGTGTGGGCGGGGCTGACGTGATGACGCAATTGCTCTCCGTCACAAAAATGTTCGCCAGTCACAGGGCATCTCTTTATTTTCCTCTTTATTATGAAAATAAGAGGATGTTTGCGGGAGTGCTTTTAAAACCCGAAGCATTAAATTATTCGGACGTAATTTGAGTCTGATCTCTGATCAGATTTGAGCCACTGTTCCATGATGTCACCAATCTTTTGTACAGATTCATAAATTATTGAAGTGTTCGAGTCATTTTCACGCATTAAACGTCATACATTTACTCATATATCATCCTGATCTATCAAAACTAATATTCAATTGCACATCGATCATATTCATATTTTGTTCTTGTAATTCTGTATCCAGTTGTTGTATTTCTTATTTTTTTCATCATCTAAAAATTATAAGGTCTTTTGCAATGTAGTAATTATCTGAATTTTCCCTTATACTAGCTATGAAACACTTTAACTATCCATAACATAAATGTCTAATATTATGAACTGTATGTGCGTGTATTTAATCATATAACGGAAAATGTTTGTATTAGTGCCATTAAATCGATTAATTGCGATTAATCGCATCTAACATAAAAGTTTGTTTATATTTGTGTGTATGTATATTATTTATATATATATATATATATATATATATATATATATATATGTATGTATTTTAGGGCTGTCAAACGATTAATCGCGATTAATCGCATCCAAAATAAAAGTTTGTGTTTACATAATATATGTGTGTGTACGGTGTATAATTATTTTCTATATATAAATACACACACATGCATGTATATATTTTACGAAATATTTGCATGTATATACTGTGTACATATATTTATATTATGTATAATTTATGTTATATATAAATATTTTATATATAAATAACACATTTTTCTTTTAAATATATATGCATGTGTGTGTATTTATATATAGAAAATAATTATACTCCATACACACACATATATTATGTAAACACAAACTTTTATTTTGGATGCGATTAATCGTTTGACAGCCCTAATATATATATATACACACACACACACACACACACACAATTATATATATATGTATGTATGTGTATATATATATATATATACATATATATATATACACACACACACACATATATAAACACAAACTTTTGTGACATGATTAATCGATTTGACCACTAGTTTGTATACACTTAAATGCATCACTATTAATTTTTTCATCTCAAAATGTTTATTTTTCAGACTTTTCATTATTTATTCCATTATTACGACAGAAAGGGAGTTTGAGAACAAAATGCTTGTTTCTTAAAAAAAATATATATATTTCATCACTTCTACTCATTTACTTCTATTACATTTCCAGTTATCATAAATCAGCTGAAATGCATGATTTATTTCAGCGGCAACACTTGATAATTGTTAAATGTAAAATAATAATAGAATGCAATGATGTAATTAATGATCTGAACAGTCAAGATATGAGCAAAGAATAACCAGACTACATGGTTTTCTAAGGGAGGGATAATCTTGTCACCTGATGTTTAGTCTGCTGTTGCCCTCTGCTGGCCATTCCTGTGCAAAAGTGCTTTATTTACCCGTGTTCCCTTCTGAGACTCATTATCACAGTCAGCATGAGAGGTTTGAACGTGTGTGTGAGCAAATAAAAACACAGTTTTAATTAGTAAACAAGCACTTGAACAACACACAAAAATATGACAAGGCTAAATAAACAAAATATGATTTTATTGAACAGTTGTATGTGTAAACATGTATTTATGTCAGGTTATGTCACAATTGTGTCATTATTTGTTTAGAAAGGATACTCTCAGTATCGGGGTAATAATGTTAGTTGTTAGAGATATTCACAATGACCTCATTAGCATGTATTTGCTCTTTAAAGCACCATGAGCGTGTTTAAGGCGAGGATGCATTTCAAAATCTGTAATAGAGAGTGTGGCTTTATTGCATGTTTCAGGTGATCATGAAGGACGGAGCTTCACACCAGATTCAGATGAAGGGTCATGTGACTGAGTCTTCTTCAGTTCCTGCCGTCCCGCTCCACACACCCCAGTCCGACGACGTGGTCTGGACATCTGCATGATCGGCCAGCAGGAGTCGCCAGACATAAGTGTGTGCAGCCGCCGTTGTTGGTCGAGCAGTAGTTTTGACCTGATGGGGAACATTGACCATCTCACGTCAGCAGCATTAAAGGACTAGTTCACTTTATTTATTAATTAGCCCATGATTTACTCACCCTGAAATCATCCTAGATGTACAGTACAGGCCAAAAGTTTGGACACATTACTATTTTTAATGTTTTTGAAAGAAGTTTCTTCTGCTCATCAAGCCTGCATTTATTTGATCAAAAATACAGAAAAAAAAAATGTAATATTGTGATATATTATTACAACTTAAAATAATTGGTTTTCAATTTATTATACTTTAAATTATCATTTATTTCGGTGATGCAAAGCTGAATTTTCAGGATCATTACTCCAGTCTTCAGTGTCACATGTGACATCCAGTCAATCACATGATCCTTTAGAAATCATTCTAATATTCTGATTTATTATGAGTGTTGGAAACAGTTCTGCTGCCTAATATATTTGATGAATAAAAGGTTAAAAAGAACTGCATTTATTCAAAAAAAAAATATATTTTCTAATAATATAAATCTTCTTTAATATCACTTTTTATCAATTTAACACATCCTTGCTGAATAAAATTATTGATTTATTTTTAAAAAAATAAAGAAAAAAAATAATTACTGACCAGTAGTGTATATTGTTGTTACAAAAGATTTCTATTTTTAAAACATTTGCTTCTTTTTTTTTCTTTTTACTTTTTATTCAAAGTATCCTAAAAAAGTATCACAGGTTATGAAAAAATCTTAAGCAGCAGAACTGTTTCCAACTTTGATAATGAATCATCATATTAGAATGATTTCTGAAGGATCATGTGATAGACTGGAGTAATGATCCTGAGAATTCAGCTTTGATCACAGAAATAAATGATAATTTAAAGTATAATAAATTGAAAACCAATTATTTTAAATTGCAATAATATATCACAATATTAAAAATGTTCCCTGTATTTTTGATCAAATAAATGCAGGCTTGATGAGCAGAAGAAACTTTATTCAAAAACATTAAAAATAGTAATGTGTCCAAACTTTTGGCCTGTACTGTACACCTAGGATGGCTTCAGGGTGAGTAAATCATGGGCTAATTTTCATTTTAAAGTGAACTACTCCTTTAAGGGTTCGTACAGATGCTGTAAAAAGAAATTCCAGGACTTCCAAGCACTACTTTTTTAGTTTTCAAGAACTACAATCAGAGATCGCACTTGTACAGATACAAGGTATACAAAATACATCTTACAATGTATTTAATAATATATATATTAAATACAAAGTTTATAATGCTATTACTGTTCAATAAATAATATTTTATATTATAATGTTGGCATACTTCGTATTTAGAAAAGGTCTGATGGGGTAAAAATTTTATGTTAATTTTGCGTGAAAAGATTGCATTCGGAAAGATTTTAATTTCATATATTGTATTTAAATAAGTCAAGCATTTTTTAAGTACGTCTTCGTAAATATGGCTATTTTCAAGGGTTTTCCAAAAGTCAAATTCAAGTACCTCAAGTACTTTAAGCACCTTTTACGAACCCTGATAATAGTACAAATGTGTTCTGTTGTGGGTATTTACCATCATTTCCACCTTTGTTTTAGGGGTTCAAGATTAATATATGAAAAGCAACACCTGTTTCACATTAAACATAGCCAGAAACCGACTTAAACCAGTTATTTACAGTTTCTAGAGCGTTAAACACTCTGTCTGAAACTTTGTTGTTCTAGTCCTGAATTAACTGAACATCATCTGACTAGTTACATAAAACGGGTTAGTTCACGCGAAATTATCCCTTAATTTACTCGCGCTCATGACTTTCTTCTTTCACCCGAACACAATCAGAGTTATATTATATAATATCCTGGCTCTTCCAAATGGCATTAAATAGTGTCTGAGTTTTTGAAGCTCTAAAAAGTGCATCCATCCATCATAAAAGTAATTCATACGTCTTCAGGGGGTTAATAAAGGCCTTCTGAATAATAAATAATAATAATAATAATAATAATAATAATAATAATAATAATAAACCTGTGTTCGTCAGTTCTCCCCTAATCTTACCCCACGTATACGTCATGTTTGGGGTCAGAGGTCACTCTTCCGCTGGAACTAGACTCGCATCCGATCATTAGCAAAATCCAGTGATTATAATTTATAAAGTTATAAATATGGATATTTTCGCTTCAGAAGGCCTTTATTAACCCCTGGAGCCGTATGGATTACTGTTATGATGGATGGATGCGCTTTTTAGAGCTTTAAATTGCATTATTTTCCTGTTATCTCTGTAAAGCTGCTTTGAAACAATCTGTATTATATAAAGTACTATATAAATAAAGGTGACTTGACTTCTAAAAAAAACTTCTAAATATAAAAGAATAGCAGAATCCACACCACAACTATTATGATAACGGCACAGAGAAACTATATCGTTGGAAAGATTATGGTTGGAATCTTTCCAAGAGATTTTTTTTTCCAGATGATGAACGATAAAAACAGTGACAGCCAATCAGAATCCATCCTGCTTTCAGAGCCAAAGGATTTAAAGAGACAGATGATAAAACAGAACGATATTGTGTACTGGTGTGATGCTAATATTGTTATGATTATAGTTATGAAGTGAAACCCATGAGGAGGAGGAATCGTACCAGAGGGGCAGGAGGCGCGTGCCATAGTGATCCCGTACAGACGTGTTCGCTTCTGGGGCTGGAACTCATCGACCTCTCTTCTAGAGTAGCGATCCACCACGACTACAGCACCCCTGATCCAACACACACACACACACACACACACAACTCTTTATTCTTATGAGTGTACAGTATATATGAATAATGAAGAGTATTTTACTTTCCCCAAGCTTTTGAATGGTAGTATATCACGGTTTCTGAATCAGCACAACTGTTTTCAACATTGATAATAATCATAAATGTTTCTTGAGCATCAAATCATCATATTAGAGTGATTTCTGGAGGATCATGTGACACTGAAGACTGGAGTAATGATGCTGAAAATTCAGCTTTGATCACAGGGATAAATTACACTTTACTGTATATTCACATAGAAAACATTTTAAATCACTTTATATCAAATAATTAAGATTTAATTAATCTTAAATCTTAGTGATTCCAACTCATTAATGATCCACTCATTGCATATTTGCCAGAAATTATAGTACAACTTTGCTAGTTATTTAAAGTCCCCCTGTAGTCAATCATTTTATCCCTTAAAACTCATCTTTGATCACCAGAATGACATATTTAAGCGTTTATTCCTCCAAAAATAAAATATCTTGAATGTAACTCGACACCCTTGCCTCATTTAGTATACGCGATTCTATGAATATGCGAATGAGCCCCGCCTCCACTCACTCACTCAGCTCAGAGATCCACTGGTTGACGATCACACGTTGATCTGATTGGTTACAAGGTAGTTTGTGACGTCAGAAACACCAGCGATTTCAAAGCGTGTTTTTGAGACTGTCTTTGGTTCACTGCAGTTTTAAGGAGGAAATACTCAGCAATGCTGTCGACTTATGAATTTACACATGGTTTGTCTTAAAGCATATTCAAAACACCACATAGACACATAAACAACATTAAACGCTTGATTTACACCACAAGGGGGACTTTAACCTAAACTAAATTCGTTTAATTTTCTCCTCAAAACTATCCTCCGTCCATTGATTATAATGCATAAACAAATTCCTTAGTTTAAGCTACTAATTGGAGCAGGATGTGACAACATGTGGACTGTGATAAAGAGATTTTTATCCCAAATTCTCAGTATACTGACGAGTTATTTTTGTTCTGCTCATTGTCCTCAATTGCTATAATAAGCTCCATCATGACGGTCCACAAACAGAGAGGAAGATCAGAGAGAGGCCACTGTGAAATCGCACACAGCTGCAACTAGCCTTGAAACAGGCCTCTTGACCCGACCTCGGCATAGCAAACACACTCAGGGTTAAAGCGCCAAACCTGTGTCTGCTGCCGTTCAGGGAATCTGTGCTCGCGAACGGACACATCAAGGCCTCAGAAGAACAGAGCTGTTGAGCTCACAGCTTTAGTGGACTGAACCTTGACCTTGCTTTCTGAACCACGAACAAATAACACCATCAACACCACCCAGATCAAATCAGGGGCCGTATTCACAAAGAATTTTAAGGCTAAAAGTAGCTCCTAACTGGCGAATTTAGGAGCAACTCCTAAAAATAATGGGCGTGTCACTCCTAACTTTAGGATTCCTAATTTTTTTGACTAAGAGTAATTCACGAAGCATTTTAGCCCTAAAAGTAGCACCTAAGCCTGGGACAGCTTAAAAGAAGTCGAGAGGACTCCTAACTCACTAAGACCTTCACAAACCGCTTTTTGTGGCATTTCACGCTGCGATGTTGTCAAATGCGTATGCGGCGGCTACAGGAGCTTCCAATCGCGAGGGAACAATTCTGCATTGTAGGCATAACTAGGGATGCAATAACGCCACCAACAACAACCAAAACTAGGCTACTCATTGCATGTCAACTATTTGTAACGTTTCATTGCGAATCAAATTAAAATGTTCTTCTCTTTGCAAACGTAGGCAGAGGCATATAGTGACAGATTAATTCAATAATGTTGCAAAGATATTGCATCAATCCATATGTTTCATTAGGCTACTATATTTGTTTTGCCTTACTCTTTATTCATTTAGGCTATTTATTCAGTTATTCATCATCTTCCGTCCTTCGCACTACTTGTGTAGCGCACGCATTCTCAGACCTGTCACTCATCATCGTAGGGGAGGGGTTTGGAATCATTCCCGCGTTACAATCATCAGCCAATCAAGGTGGCCACTTCAGTCAAGCTCGTGCATGAGTAATGACGTCATCCATAATGAAGACTCACTCTTAGTTTAGGAGTTGTCATTTTTCTTTACTAAGAGTCGGTCTGAAAGGCGTTGTGAATAACTTTTAAGAGAAAACTCCTAGCTAAAATCTTTTAGTGCGATTTAGGAGTACTCCTAGTGGTAAGATAAAATGCTTTGTGAATACGGCCCCAGACCTACTCTTAGTAAAGAAAAATGACAACTCCTAAACTAAGAGTGAGTCTCCGTTGCTATGGATGACGTCATTACTCATGCACGAGCTTGACTGAAGTGGCCACCTTGATTGGCTGATGATTGTAACGCGGGAATGATTCCAAACCCCTCCCCTACGATGATGAGTGACAGGTCTGAGAATGCATGCGCTACACAAGTAGTGCGAAGGACGGAAGATGATGAATAACTGAATAAATAGCCTAAATGAATAAAGAGTAAGGCAAAACAAATATAGTAGCCTAATGAAACATATGGATTGATGCAATATCTTTGCAACATTATTGAATTAATCTGTCACTATATGCCTCTGCCTACGTTTGCAAAGAGAAGAACATTTTAATTTGATTCACAATGATACGTTACAATTAGTTTACATGCAATGAGTAGCCTAGTTTTGGTTGTTGTTGGTGGCGTTATTGCAGAATAGTTCCCTCGCGATTGGAAGCTCCTGTAGCCGCCGCATACGCATTTGACAACATCGCAACGTGAAATGCCACAAAAAGCGGTTTGTGAAGGTCTTAGTGAGTTAGGAGTCCTCTCGACTTCTTTTAAGCTGTCCCAGACTTAGGTGCTACTTTTAGGGCTAAAATGCTTCGTGAATTACTCTTAGTGAAAAAAATTAGGAGTCCTAAAGTTACAAGTGACACGCCCATTATTTTTAGGAGTTGCTCCTAAATTCGCCAGTTAGGAGCTACTTTTAGCCTTAAAATTCTTTGTGAATACGGCCCCTGAAAGGCGTTGTGAATAACTTTTAAGAGAAAACTCCTAGCAAAAATCTTTTAGTGCGATTTAGGAGTTCTCCTAGTGGTAAGATAAAATGCTTTGTGAATACGGCCCCTGGTGATTTTCTGCACAGTGCGGTTCACATTATTCATATTATTCTCCTATAATACACAACCATTCAAATGTTTGGGGTCGGTAAGTTGCTTTTACGAAATTCATATTTTTATTCAGCAAGGATGCATTAAATTGATCAAAAGTGACAGTAAAGATATTTATAATGTTACAAAAGATTCTATTTCAAATAAATGCTGTTCTTTTGAACTTTCTATTCATCAAATAATCCTGAAAAATAAAATGCATCACGGTTTCCACAAAAATATGAACTGTTTTCAACACTGATAATAATCATAAATGTTTCTTGAGCAGCAAATCATCATATGATTTCTGAAGGATCATGTGTCAGTAATGATGATAAATTACATTGTACAATATATTCACATAGAAAACAGTTGTTGTAAAGGTGAAGCATGTAGTTTCTGCGACACTAGTGGCATCTAGCGGAATTACACAAATAAAAAAACCACAACTCAAAGATCACAAACACAGATCTGACAGATGCTTGTGACGGCATGTCTCAAGAGGTAAACATAGGCTACTGTCAATAAATGGTCCAACGTATAAGGGATACTTTTATCTGTGTTTCTGTGTCATGGGAAACGCAAGTGTCCTGCTTATAATAAACACATTCAAAGAATCTGCACCGGGTGCATTTTTGGACATAAAGCGACATGAATACTTTTTGTGTGCAAAAATAACGACTTTATTAAACTCTTCATTTTCTTCTGTGTTTCTCTGAGTGAGTTCACGTAGTGTAACAGCGCAGCGCTTCTGGGTTGTACGTCAGAACGGAGGCTCACTATTGGCCAGCATCACACACATGACCAGCGTCGGCCAATGGTGAGCCTCCGTTCTGACGCTTTACACTACGTTACACTACGTGAACTCACTCAGAGAAACAGAAGAAAATGAAGAGTTTAATAAAGTCGTTATTTTTGCGCACAAAAAGTATTCTCGTCACTTGATAAACTTAAGGTTGAGCCACTGTAGTCACTTGGACTATTTTAAACATTGTCTTTATTAACTTTCTGGCCCGGCAAGTTTCAATAACAGAGAAGCCTATGGAGGAGTGAGACAGCTCTCAGATTTAATAAAAAATATCTTAATTTGTGTTCTGAAGATGAACGAGAGTCTGACGGGTTGAACAACATGAGGGAGAGTAATTACTGACAGAGCTTTCATTTTTGGGTGAACTAGCCCTTTAAGTATCTATTGAAGAGTGTTGCATCTCAATGGCCCATTCACTTTGATGTGTTTATGTCCAGTTTAATCTTCTCCTAACGGCAGTGACTCGATGAATTTATCAGTCGGCAACTGGCTCTTTCATTTAGAAGGCGGGACTTATTCTGCCATATTGCTTGATGCACTTTCTCCCATTCATCGTAAGTAATATGAGTGCACTGTTTTTGTATCTAAACTATTTGGTCTAAATGCCGCAAAATTTGGCTTACACCCGTGTAACTGATTTATTTTTCCAGTATAACAGCGGCGAAACACCCTCTGGCTCCGCCTGCTACATTAGCCACGCCCACAACTCTTGCTATTGGTTGAGCTGGAAAGAGATTGACAGATCTGAGTAGGCTGCTCTCAATGTTTTGAGGCTCAATATTTACACTTTTGGGTGAGATAAACCTATGAATGGGATACTGACAGTAGTCAATGAACAATAATATGGGTTAAGAGAATGTATTTTAGCAAAGAATCTCACATACTTCACCTTTAAATTGAGATAATATTTCACAACATTACTGTTTTTACTGTATTTTTGAGTCTTGGTCAGCAGATAAGGCTTCTTTCAAAAACTCAACAAAAAACAAACAAACCGACCTTTCACTTGATTCAGTTAAAGTCCCCCTGTGGTGAAAATCAAGCGTTTAATGTTGTTTATGTCTATAAGGTGTTTTTAATATGCTTTAAGACAAACCATGTGTTTCAAAAACACGGTTTGAAATCGCTGGTGTTTCTGACGTCACAAACTACCTTGTAACCAATCAGATCAACGTGTGATCGTCAATGAGAGGATCTCTGAGCTGAGTGAGTGAGTGGAGGCGGGGCTCATTTGCATATTCATAGACCCGTGCATACTAAATGAGGCAAGGGTGTCGAGTTACATTCAAGATATTTTAAGGCATGACGAATTTTTCAAGGAAATAACATTTAAATATGTCGTTTTGTTGATCAAAGGTGAGTTTTAAGGGATAAAATGATTGACTACGTTTAACTTCTCACAAAAGCATAAAGCTGTTAAAAGGAAAGTTCACCTCATCCAGTCAGTGTAGTAGAGGTTCTTTCCATCAGTAGTCAATCCGAAGGGATACTGGATTCCCTCCATAAGCTGCGTCCGACTGCCATGCTGCGGATTCATGCACTCCGCTTTATGTGTACCTGCATCAAAAACACCAAACATCACCATCAACGCAAACGTTTCAACCAAGCAAAGCATTTTATTAGGGGTGTAACAACATATCGTGTCACAATATAATCGCAATACAAAATGTAATAATATGTATCGTGGATAGTGACTATGTATTGTGTATAGTTCACCCAAAATATCAAGTTTTAATAGTTTTAGTGTCTACATTAAACTACTATGTATAATGTTGAATATAATGTATAGTAATTCAATGGGGGAATATTTGTGTGTCCTGATAATGCCAAATATCTGATGTTACCAGAAAAAAGTGACAACATTATTTTAAATATATCTAGTCAGTGACAGTGAAAGCATATTCATCTAAAATAATTCTGTATTTTCAGCTTCAGAATCATGAATATTGTTATTCTGGTGTCTCTATCGTCCTGTGCTTTGGGTTTCAGCAACAAGTCCAAGAATATTCATTTACACACACAATGTAAAATCAAATTTAGCATTTTAATCAACAGTACAATTTTAGTTAACCTTTTATCATATGTCTTGGAGTATCGCAATAATATCGAATCGTGAGTTCAGTATCGAATCGTGACATGAGGATATCGTTACACCCCTACATTAGCTAAACAAGTGATCAAAATAAGTTGTTTTCCTGCCAAACAGCTGTGACTTTATTGCACTAGTGAATGTTTCTCTGAACTGGAGCCGTACCAGCATCCGCCCAGCACAGCAGAGACGTCCGAGGGTCGTAAGTTAAACCGTTGGGGAGGCTCATGTCATCCTTGACCAGGACCCTCCGATTTGTGCCGTCCATGTAAGCCATCTCAATTTTAGGGGAGTCCCGGTTCCAGTCGGCCCAGTAGATGTAGCTGATGGAGAAACAGACATTGAAAACACTTCCTAATAACTATTTCAATGCAGAAATTAGCGGTACTCTGGGAATCACTCAAATTCATAATGCCAAGAATAAGTATATAAACAAAACGGTGACACTTTACAATGAAGCCCCGTTAGTTCATGCATTAACTAACATTAACTAGCAATGAGCAATACATTTATTAATCATTGTTAACGTTGATGACTGTTAGTTCATTCCTGTTAGCTCAGGTCCATTAAATGATATCAACTTACTTGTATTAGTAAATCTTTGAATTAACATTAACTAAGATTAATACATGCTTTAGACGTATTTTTCATTGTTAGTTCTTGTTAACTAATGTAGTTTACTCATTTTAACAAATGGAAGCTTATCGTAAAACTGACAAAACTAGCATAGGTCAAATGTGTAAATTCACCTGCCATAAATATTTCAGCCATTAGAGCATATTTTTAATTATTTTTAATAAAATAATGATATTATTATGCCAAATGTGGCACACAAGCGCTTCAGAGCTGGCATTTAGCTGTCTTGACATAGACTGTTTAATGAAGTGGCATTTGCACAACAATTTCGACTGTATACTTTGATACTAGGGACTGAGGTGGGTCATAATTTGGTTTTACTTTTATGCAGCATGACGTCTTTACACACAATTTTTGAGCAGGCATAGATCAGCCTTTATTATTAAACATTATTAAATCTCTTACCAGGCTCCGATTATCCTTCTTACACCGTGTCCTAACTGCACACGGCGATAAAAGGTTATTCTCCATGTAAATCAGAGTGTTTGTCCTAACCAGGAGCGACGGCGACACGCGACGATTCTATTTTAGAAACGGTTTCTATTTTTCTGCGACGTCTCGCTCGAACAACAAACACAAAGTGTGGCGATGATAATCTCAGGGACTGTTTATGTGCTTTATTTAATGCTAAAAGCGTGCCATGTGACTTTGAACATCATTTAGTGCTCCAGCTTTGTAGCTGTAAAAGCAACAATAGATAATCCCCTCAGATATTGAAATTAAGCAAATGGGGAAACAAGAATGTTCAAACTGTGAACAAACAAGTGTATTCTTTGACAAAGATTGTTTTAGTAACTCAGTATGTATTTTAAATAATGTTTAAAATACATACTGAGTTACTAAAACAATCTTTGAAATACATACTGAGTTACTAAAACAATCTTTGAAATACATACTGAGTTACTAAAACAATCTTTGTCAAAGAATACACTTGTTTTAGTAACTCAGTATGTATATTAAATAATGTTTAAATGGTGTAATATTATTTAAAATACATACTGAGTTACTAAAACAAGTGTATTCTTTGACAAAGATTGTTTTAGTAACTAATAATGAATAATAATATTTAAATGGTGTAATATTTGTGAATTTGATTATGTGCTTATCCATTTTCTTGTGAGTGCCGTCAAGATTACTCTCTGGTGCCGCGAGACTCCGCCCACACGCTGTTCTGATTGGCTGACTCCGCCCACACACTGTTCTGACTGGCTGACTCCACCCACACACTGTTCTGACTGGCTGACTCCGCCCACACACTGTTCTGATTGGCTGACTCCGCCCACACACTGTTCTGATTGGCTGACTCCACCCACACACTGCTCTGACTGGCTGACTCCGCCCACACACTGTTCTGATTGGCTGACTCCACCCCCACGCTGTTCTGACTGGCTGACTCCACCCACACACTGTTCTGATTGGCTGACTCCACCCACACACTGTTCTGATTGGCTGACTCCACCCACACACTGTTCTGATTGGCTGTGGGTTTTGATTGAATTTTGACGCATCTCGCAGTCGCGTCGCTTCTGGTGTGGACAGACAAATTGCATGTCGCTGGAATCTTATCGCATCGCTTTGCGTCTGGTTAGGACACGGTGTTACAATTTGATTTAACCATGTATAACGTTGCATTTCTATCCGGGAGGAAAGTAACATTTTCTTTACTTGCCAAGCCGCTCTTTCCCTCACATTTGAAGTGTTAGTTTTAGACCCTGTGGCCAGTGGCAGAAACTGTGTCGAGACTGTGTCTTAATAAGTAGTATTACTTTTCTGATTCAAATTAGAATAATCTACGTTTTTATGCCCAGTTGACCAGTATAAAGTAAAAAAAAAGAAAAAGAACGAACACTATTCCGAGCAATTTATGCAACACACCCATTGGTGGGGTCGGTGAGGATAGCTCTTGGGTTAACCAGGTCTGTGTTAACCAAGACACGTCTCTGTGATCCGTCTAATGAGGAAACTTCAATTCTGTCCTTCATGGAGTCTGTCCAGAACATGTTTCTGCCCAGATGGTCAATAGCGATGCCCTCAGGACTGCCCAGATCTGAAACAAGAGACCGTTTGAGAGAGTGGTTTGTGATATGGCCATATTAGATTGGGAATGATTAAAATGTCTCCACGATCTGCCTTTACAGAGAGATGGTCGTATTGTGCTACAGTGCACATTCCATCAGTTCCAGTTCGGAAAATCTTATCCCATCTAACAGAAAAATGTAGGGAACATTCCGGTTCATCATTATGGAATGTTTCACAATGTTCAGAGAACATTCAAAAGTATTTCATTTGTAACTTCCTTATATTGCATTTGTCCTATTTTTTTTGTAATGTGCATTTTTGCTTTTATTTTTAACAACAATGATAAAATAAAGTATAAATAAATAAATAAATAAATAAAGTATAAATAAATAATTAAAGAATAAATAAATAAATAAAGTATAAATAAATAAATAATTAAAGTATAAATAAATAAATAAAGTATAAATAAATAAATTAAAGTATAAATAAATAAAGTATAAATAAAAGTATAAATAAATAAAAGTATAAATAAAAAAATAAATAAAAGTATAAATAAATAAATAAAAGTATAAATACATAAATAAATAAAAGTATAAAAAAATAAATATAGTATAAATAAATAAATAATTAAAGTATAAATAAATAAATCAAGTATAAATAAATAAAAGAATAAAAGTATAAATAAAAGTATAAATAAATAAATAATAAATAAATAAATAAAAGTATAAATAAAAGTATAAATAAATAAATAAATAAATAAATAAAAGTATAAATAAATAAATAAATAAAAGTATAAATACATAAATAAATAAAAGTATAAATAAATAAAGTATAAATAAAGAATAAAAGAATAAAAGTATAAATAAATAAATAAATAAAAGTATAAATAAATAAATAAATAAAAGTATAAATAAATAAATAAATAAAAGTATAAATAAATAAATAAATAAAATAAAAAGTATAAATACATAAATAAAAGTATAAATAAATAAATAAATAATATATATACAAGTTTATATCTTGCAATTTGGACTTTATAACTTATATAACTTTATAACGACACAAACTCGCCATTGCAAGAAAAATCTCAGAATTGTGGGATATAAACTTGCCACTGTGAGTTATAAATATCATAATTGGGAGATAAAAACTAATTTCGGAATAAAAACAAAGCGGAAACAAATTTCCTAGTTTACTGCTCAGTAACTAATAAAAAAACAACTAGTCTTAAAACCAACATGAAAAAGATTGTGGATTGTGATACTGGCAAAAAATATATATATATATTTTTTTTTTTTAAATATCGCCCACCTCTAGACTGAGATGATTTTAACCAGTGTCCCATGAAATCAAAATTTCCCATGAATCACACAGGTTTGGGAAGACATTAGGACGAGTCTTAATGAACTCTACCTGATTTAATGAGGTAGACTGGCTCTCCTCCTTGTAGATTCGCTCTGCTGATGGCAGGTGTGCTGATGTCTGTCCAATACACCATCTTCTCCAAGCAGTCATAAGCAATCCCAATCACCACTTTATCCTGCAAAAACAATAAAAAGATCTCACAAACATGCATGGAAGTGTTTAAGATGACAACACGCCACTGAAGTTTTCCTCAGGCATTCAGTCTGTCTGTCTAGACAAAACATGAGTCAAATGACTCTCGGCCCAGTTTTGTTTTTAACGTATGGTTGAATTTCCTCTTGTTTAATAAGCTTCACTGATGTTAGTCGTTACAGTAAATGTTAACATGTGAGCAATAAATGAGAGCCAGATGGGAATGAAGATTCATTCAGATTTATGATTTCCTAACAGTGCTGCACACAATAACCCATAAAAAATTCATTTTCAGGAGTCAAGAGATGAAAATACAAACCTTGTGCATTAGCCAAATGTCTAGCTGAACAAAATCAATTGCCAAAATAATCAGGAATAGTGAAAAACCACAATATTTATGAAGACTGAGTATGTTTACACAACTGTTTGAACAGTTTGAAGCACTGTCCACGAGTGCTGACGTTGCTTATAATGTACTGTATATCAAAGTCCATTTCATGGAAAGTCTGTTCACTCAGCGGACATTTCATTCATGACCAAGTCCTATTTATTTATATGGGGGAATCCTGAAATCTCAAAAACAGCTTGCCGAACTCACAATTAAATAACATATTTCAAATCAGCAACAAAATCTGACATGACCAGTCCCATAAAAGATGTTTCTTATGCTCAAATAGTGTTAAAAAAGCGTATTTTTTAAAAGCTTATTCTTCTAACAGTGATGCGATGACTTTATCACTCAGCGATTGGCTCTTTTATTTAGAAAGCGGGACTTGCTCTGCCATATTGCACATTGCACTTTCTCCCATTCATAAGTCATACGAGTGCACCGTCTTCCTATATATAAAGTCTTTGGTATAGCTGACAGGTTACCTTTGGGAAGATGATGTAATATATACTAACAGACCCAATATTATCTGAAATGTGAGATGGTAATATTATTAACCATCAAAATATGTTAAATCGAGCTGAGTGTGCTTCACTATTAGAGCTGAAAGATACAGCAAACTAGCAAAGGTATATAGTAAACATGCAAAAAAGCAATTGACTTGCATAATTATGAATTAATAGATTAAAAAATAGATAATGTGAGAACATGCACACAGTTTTTAACACATATATATGCTTCTAAAAACAAGCAGGAACATTTAATATAATAGCATCAGCACAGGTCGATTTCTCAATTTGTTTATACTAATATTTATACTTTAATAATACATTACCATTTAAAAAAAAAAATGTTTTTTTTTTTTAATTATTCATTTTATTCAGCTTAGGAAGCATTAAATTGATCGAAAATTGACATGTTACAGAAAGTATTTTACTGCACTCTGCTAACCATGCATGGAAATAAAATCAAAATCAACTGAGAATTGCATTTTGCATTAAGAACTATTAAGACTGATTTGCATAATTTTCTAAGGCATATTTTATGATTTAAAGGGGAGCGCGAAAGCCATATGTGTATGCACAATATATAAATAATATCTGATCACCTTATTTTTTGCAAGATACAATACAAAAAACATCAAATCTTAAAATATTAATTACAACTAAAGTCTATTTTAGGTTTGGGTGAAACTTCTGATGTATTAAAAACAATAATGTTCGCATTTTTTCATGCACGTACTTTACGGTGCAATCCTCAATAATTAGATCAAACTGAAGTTGTTACAATACAGGAAATATTTCCATAGACGATTATTCAAAAAATAACTGGTTTGATCATCGTAAATGAGTCAATGATTGGATGATAGCACTATACTATGGAAGCTTGTTTCCGCCACAGAATAAAACATTTTAAAAGATAATTGCGACTTTTTATCTCACAATTGCGAGTTTACATCTCGCAATTCTGACTTTATTTCTCAGAATTGCACGATATAAAGTCAGAATTGCGTGAAATAAAGTCACAATTGCATGTTATAAAGTCAGAATTGCGAGATATAAAGTCAGAATTGCGTGAAATAAAGTCACAATTGCATGTTATAAAGTCAGAATTGCGAGATATAAAGTCAGAATTGCGTGAAATAAAGTCGCAATTGCGTGAAATAAAGTCACAATTGCGTGAAATAAAGTCGCAATTGCTTCTTATAAAGTCAGAATTCGGACTTTTTTTCTCGCAATTGCGACTTTATATCACGCAATTCTGACTTTATAACACATAATTGCTATTTCATCTTTTCTCAGAATTGTGAGATATAAAGTCCAATTCTAAGGAAAAAAGACAGACTTTTTTTTTATTAACCTCAGAATAGTTTATATCTCACAATTCTGACTTTATATCTCCCAATTGCGTATTATAAAGTCAAAATTGCGAGATATAAAGTTGCAATTGCAAGAAAAAAGTCAGAATTCTGACTTTATAACACGCAATTGTGACTTTATTTCACGCAATTCTGAGAAATAAAGTCAGAATTGCGAGATGTAAACTCGCAATTGTGAGATAAAAAGTCGCAATTATCTTTTAAAATGTTTTATCGTGTGGCGGAAACAAGCTTCCATACTATACTGTAAACAATTGTGGTAATATAATGCAAAAATAAACGTAATAACATTAAAATTAAATTAAATCAGCCCGATTACCGAACAGCTGTTTGAAACAGTAACAATATTATCGTTTTTACTGTATTTTTCATAATGAAAAGCATTAAAAAAATCTCATAAACCCCACTCTTTTGAACTGTAATGTACATTTTTACACTTTACGAAGTACCAGTTCAGTCCAGGGCGTCTGTGGAAAACATGCATGCTAACATCATTTTCTTCTGTAAATTGTCTGGTCTGTTTCTCCTGGAATCTCTCCTCACATTCATACGGCTACATGCCGATGGAGGTTATGTAATCAGCAGAGGCAGCATATGGCTACGATAAACACAATTTCTCTCATACGGACATTTCCAAGAAAAACAGGAGGTAAGCAATCCTAAAATTCCCCAGCGATCCCCCCCAGCAGTTCTGGCTCCGTGTTATCAACAATCCAGCCGAGAGAGACGAACTACGAGCTGAACACAAACCACAGTGACACATTCACTCTTAAGTTGCTAACATCCCTAAACAGGCTTTGCACTAATGCAAACCAGAGCCTCAAAGCAGCAGGGAATGAATCAGGGGAAAGACTTCTGGATGAATCCACGGAGCAAAACAGTTTTGTGAATGATGTTCATTCAGTCTAAACATACTCCACACAAGCACTTCTACATAGTCAAGTCACGTTCATTTATATAGCTAGGGTGACCATATTTTAGTTTTCAGAAAAGAGGATGGGGGCGTGGTTGATGGGTGGGGATGTGGTTTAGGGAGGCGTGGCTAAGGGGTGGGGGCGTGGTTTAGGGAGGCATGGCTAAGGGGTGGGGGCGTGGTTTAGGGAGGCGTGGCTAAGGGGTGGGGCGTGGTTTAGGGAGGCATGGCTAAGGGGTGGGGGCGTGGTTTAGGGAGGCGTGGCTAAGGGGTGGGGGCGTGGTTTAGGGAGGCATGGCTAAGGGGTGGGGGCGTGGTTGGGGGTGAATGCATCAAAAAATACTTGACAAATGCATTCACAACCTTGCAACTATGTTATTGTACTTTAATACATAAAGTAACACATCCCTTCCATTCAATGTTTGGCCCGCAACAATAGAATACTATTAAAACATTTTTTAAAAAGTTTAGCTTTTAACACCTTTTACATGACACTATTTATTTTCATGGCCATAGGTTAAAAATCTACTACTAAAATAAAAAAATCTACTACACTATTTCAGTAAAAAAACAATTTCAATCCTCCTGATGTTCTCTTGTAGCCTATACTTTCTTCATGTGGGCTTCTACATAAAGCACCTTTATTTGACACTGACACGTACGTGCCAGCTTTGAAGTTCATTCATTCTGCTTTACACGGATCCCGACCGAAACGAAAACACGGGAATTTTCTCTGTAAATCATCTGTGAATTTACATTTGGTTTTTTTTTTTTTTTTTACGCTGTTAGCTACTTACATCTTATCTCACACTTGACCGTAAGCGTCGAGTCACGCTGCTAAAATTCTGAACATAAAGTCCGCCTACTTTGATTTGATTGGTCATTTCAAATATTCTGACATTGACGAGCAGTGACAGACCAATGAGGCTGAGATGAACACACACGAACACACACACACACACACACACACACACACACACACACACAGGCCTCTGTATTCTGACGTGCTCTCTGCTTGCCGCTGCGGATTGAGGAACGCGCTGATTAAGACGGGGCGAAGCCGAAGCTGGTTTCATATGTTTTGTGTGCAAAGGCAAGCGTGTATTTAAAGTACACGCTTATTGGCCCAATGAAAAATAATGAAAACCAGGACATTTTCATCACTTTATAAAAAACAGCCAGGACGGCCAGGACAGGACGTGAAAACAGGACGTTTGGTCACCCTAATATAGCGCTTTTAACAATATAGATTGCTTCAAAAGCAGCTTTACAGTGATAATAGGAAATTACAGTAACAGAGATTGTTGTGGCTTTACAGCAGCTCTAGAATAAAGTTACTGTCCAGCTAAAGTTAGTTTTTGATTGATTCACTTCCATCTCAAAGATCATTAGTTATTAACTTAGGGGCCGCTAACACGACACACGCTTTAACTGAAAAAAGAAAACTTTTAATGTGTTCTGGCCGTTCATTTACACGACAACAGTGTTTGGGGCTCGAGAACGCTAACTCTGAAATAGGTGCCAAGGTGCAAGTTTTGGAAAACGTTTTCATCTCAAAATTCAAAAACGTGAATCTGTGAAAACGGTGACGCACATGCATATTATGTAGGGATGTCCCGATCCGATCCACATCATCGGTATCGTGTCGATACTGAGCAGAACGAGGCCGAGGGCCGTGAGAGAGCGGCACGAGGCCGGTGGCGTGATTACTGATGAGCGACTCCTGCAGTCTTTCATAATCAACTGTTGTTGTGGACTATATACTGGAGAAGTATTTGTTCTCCATCTGAGTGAGATGTTTTTATGTGGCTAATTGAGCAAAGTGCTTCCATATAGTTTATTATTATTATTATTAGTTCAAGAATAAAATAAAAATATCGGATTGATATCGGTATCGGCAAATAGCCAAAGCTGCGGCATCGGAATCGGAAGTGAAAAAGTAGTATCGGGACATCCCTAATATTATGTGTTTAGTCTATAGGTATGCACGCTGAAATATATATGTGTGCCAGGCGCGTAGTCTTTCTTTACAAATTGACACCGCCAAAATTACTTGTCTGGCCTGCATAATACAGAATTTTTAGTCGTTTTTGCATATCAAACTCATTTCAAAATTAACCAGACCGCATGTTTGACCAACACAAGTACTTGCTGCACTCAAAGGCATTAGTGTAAACTAGTTATAGGCGCTTTGGAAACACTGGCTGTGTCCGAAATTGCCCCTTACACCCTTGCACTCAATCCCACAATGCACCACAATAACGTGTGTTAAGCTGATTTGTGAAGCTCTGAAACTGTTGCGAATCGTTTGTTCTGAACCAGGGATTTGGAGTGTGTATCAAACTGCCGAAGTCACATGATTCCAGTAAACGAGGCTTCATTACGCCATAACTGTTTCAAAATGTTTTGCGATGATCTCTGTGAGCCCATGAACCAGTCTCTATAAGGTTTTTACCTGATTTTATAAATGTGTAGAGATTTTTATTGACATTTGTATAATAAAATAGAACTTATTGGCCTGATTAACCAAGCTCTCCATGAATCAAACAAAGCAATCTCTTCAAATTAATAAAATAACACATATTTCATTAAATGCATGGCATTAGGCGATTTGTTGATTAGATTTAATATAATAGATTCAATTTAAAAAAAAAAGGTTTTATGCATGTTTTTACACCGTTATGACCAGCAGGCGTCACGTTTTGAGCACATCATTTTGCAAAGCAATTGATTCAAAGTTTCGAAAAGCTTTGTTTCTCCCATCAATAGTATAAACTCTCTTCTTCCACATTACACTAACAGACACGCTGGGTTAAAGCTTTACCGGGAGGTGCAGTGCAGTCTTGGCTTCATTCTTCTTCAGGTCATGACCTTCCAGAGGAACGTACTCAATCTTCCCGCTCTGTGTAAAGAGGACGTGACTGCCGGGAGGCAAAGGAGTAATGTTGGGGTTGGGTGTTGGTCTAATCGGGCCGGGGAAATCACCAGGACCTGAGGAGGAAAATAAAGAGAGGAATATAAAATGACTATGGGAATTCACTACCTCTATGTACAGAAAATCGTCAATTTAATGAAATTTAATGTTCTATTATGTTTGCACTTAATTACATTCATAGAATCTTAGAAATATGATGGTAATTAGATTAATGTGGTGTCGATACATATTCTTATTAATATATGTATGTGTATGTCCTTGTATATGACCGGACAAAAGTTACTGTGACTGAATGTATGACCGAGACAGAGAGTCTCCATTCAAGGGTGATTTATGATTAAGTATGATAGACAAATCTAAACAATATGTTAGTTATGGCTAAGATGTATCTGGATGTAGCATCGGGAAAACAACCTTGGGGGAGGAACAACTATGACTGCTGACCTTTCCTTAAATAAATAATTGTTAAAGACAATTGATCCATGTTTGTCTCTTATTCAGTGATGTAAAATTGTTTGCCACTACAGTCTCAACCAAGGAGGCCTTAACACACTTCCAAACGGGACGCAAGATGGCTAAAAATTATTTAAAATGACAAACGAGCTTTAAAATAAACAAATGGTTTAAAAATAAAAAAAGGTGTTAGCTGAAAAAATTAAGGTGTAAGGGAATTTTAAGTGTGATTTATAGACCATGGAAACAAATAAAATCTTAAGACGACGTGGTTTTTATATTTTATTAAATTTTATTATTTTTATTGTCAAGCTCTAAAATATTTTAATAATAATTCCTTAAAGGAGAACTCCGGTCAATTTTAACATTGAGCTCATTTTTTTGTACATTTGGAGTGCTGTCAATACAGAGAACAACGACAAAAATCGGTGTTGCCTACACCGTGTTATCCTCTTTTTAAAATTTGCACCCTGTTGACTTCAATGGGGCAAGTTTTAAACCTGCTTTTAGCCTCTTAACATCCTTGATGTGTCATTACAAGTGCACAGGTCATGTGACTGCAGTAGATGTGAAAGATATGAATAAAAGTGAAGTTAATTCGGCCAGCGCACATACCTGTATTTTCTTCCTGTTTTCGGTCGAAGTCCATAGTAGTCGATTGTCGAGTTCACGCGCGTGATCATAGGCAACTAACTAACTAACTGCGCGAACTCGACAATCGACTACTGTGGACTTCGACCGAAAACAGGATGTAAATACAGGTATGAGCGCTGGCTGAATTATCATCATTTCTATTCATATCTTTCACATCTACTGCAGTCAGATTCACCCGTGTTCACTCTGAAGGAATCACTCACATGACCTGTGCACTTGTAATGACACATCAAGGATGTTAAGAGGCTAAAAGCAGGTTTAAAACTTGCCCCATTGAAGTCAACAGGGTGCAAATTTTAAAAAGAGGATAACACGGTGTAGGCAACACCGATTTTTGTCGTTGTTCTCTGTATTGACAGCACTCCAAATTTACAAAAAAATGTCCACTTGTGATCCGATCAACCAAAATGCATCTTAAAGGATTAGTTCACTTTCAAAAAAAATTTTGCTGATAATTTACTCACCCCGATGTCATCCAAGATATCCATGTCTTTCTTTCTTCAGTCGAAAAGAAATTAAGGTTTTTGAGGAAAACATTCCAGGATTTTTCTGCACAGAATGTCTTCAATGGCAACCAACTATTCCAATGTTCACAGAAGGTTCAAATGTCCGTCTCAATGCAGCTTCAAAGTCTTGACATATATATATATATATATATATATATATATATATATATATATATATATATATATATATATATATATATAAACTTTTTTTTTTTTTTTTTGAAAATGACCGATCGTTTCACTGGATAAGACCCTTTTTCTCAATTATCCTTATTTATTTTTTATATATATATACACTTTTTAACCACAAATGCTCATCTTGTGTCATCTCTGAGATGTGCGACACATTGCGTCATCACGTTGGAAAGGTCACGCGTCACGTCATCTATCCAAGTTATTTGTCGGTGTTCTCCGGTTCAGAAAGGAGGGAAGGGCGAAAAATTTCATCTAATTTTCTCCTCGAACTTCAAAATCGTCCGACATCTTTGTTTTGATTTATTATTATTACTTTTTTTTTTTTTTCGTGACCTTTCCAACGTGATGACGTAATACGTGGCACATCTCAGAGATGGTACAAGACGAGCATTTGTGGTTAAAAAGTATATATATATATATATTTTTATTTTTTTTATTTTTTTTTAAGACCCTTATTTCTCGACTGGGATCGTGTCGAGACTTTGAAGCTGCACTGAGACGGACATCTGAACCTTCTTTGAACATTGGTATAGTTAGTTGCCATTGAAGTCCATTCTGTGTAGAAAAATCCTGGAATCCTTAATTTCTTTTCAACTGAAGAAAGAAAGACATGGATATCTTGGATGACATCGGGGTGAGTAAATTATCAGCAAACATTTTTTTGAAAGTGAACTACGCCTTTAATACCAGGTGTAAGCATGGCCTATGAGTAAAGCATGTGGAGGACTCACACTCAGGAAAGCGTCCGGGTCCCATGCGGGTGCCAGAGATCTCCTGTCCATCACGATCCACACACCAGCACTGCCTAATGCTGGCGTGACACTGCATGGGCTCGTATGCGCCCTGGGCATCACAGGTCGGCACATACTGACCGGGACGAGGACCGCGAGGCTCAAACTCAGCGCCCAGAATGCTCTCCCTATGCAGCTCGCAGCGTGTCTTCTCACGGTCTGAACAAAACACACACACTTAACCCTATACTTTTTTGAAGGACCATGTGACACTGAAGACTGATGCTGAAAATTCAGCTTTGATCACAGGAATAAATTACACTTTACAATATATTCACATTCGAAAACAGCCGTTTTAAAATGTAATAATATTTCACAGTTTTTACTGTATTTCTGATTAAATAAATGCAGTCTTGGTTGAGCAGAAGAGACTCTTTTAAGACCGACCCCAAACATTTCTGCATAAAAGCTTATTTCTAGGACTGCACTAGTACACAGATGACCTTACAGCTCAGAAACATGGACTAAAAGTCACAAAACTCAACGATATTGATTTCACGGGGTCTTAAAACTCTGAGAACCCAAAGCAACTGGCCAGTTCCCAGCAGACATGCAGCTGCCGAGCTCATATTCATGACGACAGGGTTTAACCTCGAACTCAGAGGTCAAGATGTCAGGTCATGTTGTAATATTTAAAGAGTTGAGGGTCGTCTGTCATTAGAACGACTGATAAGGTTTGTGGTTTGAACTGTGGGTAAAAACAGCTCTCAGCTTCCTTTTCCTTTGCGATACTGTGGTGTTGCTCAAGGCTGGATGCTTAAAGGAGTAGTTCACTTCAGAATTAAAATTTCCTGATCATGTACTCTCCCCCACGTCAACTAAGATGTTCATGTCTTTCTTTCTTCAGTTGGAAAGAAATTAAGGTTTTTGAGGAAAACATTCCAGGATTTTTCTCCATATAGTGACTTCAATGGGGTCCAACGAGTTCAAGGTCCAAATGTGAGTTTCAGTGCAGCTTCAAAGTTTCGACTCGATCCCAGCCGAGGAATAAGAGTCTTATCTAGACAAACCAGCGATCGTTTTATAAAAAAAAATAACATTTATATACTTTTTAACCACAAATGCTCTTCTTGCACGTCCACAACTTCACGCATTATGTACCGGTAATCACGTTGGAAAGGTCAGGCGGTGACCTGACGTAGGAGGAAAATGTCTCGAAAGGCGAAAATCTCTCCTTCAGCTTCAAAATGGTCAGACATTGTTGTTTTACCTTTTATTTTTTTGTAAATGCCGTTTGACTTAGTCTTTGCACGTTTGCTTTGTAAACACTAGGTCTGTACTTCCGCCTATGTCATGCGTGACCTTTCACCGTGATTACGTAATGTGTGTCGCATCACAGCTAGTGCAAGACGAGCATTTGTGGTTAAAAAGTATATAAATGTTTATTTTTTTAGAAATTACCAATGGTTTGTCTAGATAAGACTCTTATTCCTCGGCTGGGATCATGTCGAGACTTTGAAGCTGCATTGAAACAGCAATTTGGACCTTCAACCCGTTGATAACCGTTAAAGTCACTATATGGAGAAAAACCCTGGAATGTTTTCCTCAAAAACCTTAATTTCTTTTCAACCGAAGAAAGACGTGAACATCTTGGATGGAGTGAGTAAATTATCAGGAAATTTTTAACTACTCCTTCAAGCCTGATGTACAAAATCACAACATGCAAAAACCTAATGAATGTTTGCTAAATATGCCAGTAATAAATACTTTGGCTTTGTATGAGTGAATGAAAAGAATGAAGAACACTTAGACTCCATGTGATAAAAACCAAAAGACAGATCTGATCTTCATTTAAAGCTGGATCTACCTGTAGAGCAGCGGAATCCATCGCCATAAAAACCAGCGTTACACTGACAGGTGAAAGATCCAGGTGTGTTGATACAAACAGCATTCTCATGACACTGGCTCACCTGACACTCGTCTATGTCTGAAAGAAAGAAAGAAAAAGTTTTTGTCCTTAAAATGCTCTGGTGTGAAGGACTATCTTCTTACACATCTCATCCCAAGCCTCCGTTGCTGATTCCAAAACTTAATTTTAGAGCTAGTAACAGAGGCTTGAGCCACTGGTAGAATACTAATGCAGTTATTAATGCAGTTATTAGAGAGAGAGAGAGAGAGAGAGAGAGAGAGAGAGGGAGAGGGAGAGGGAGAGGGAGAGGGAGAGGGAGAGGGAGAGGGAGAGGGAGAGGGAGAGGGAGAGGGAGAGAGAGAGAGAGAGAGAGAGAGATATATTCACACACGCTTAATCTCTCTCTCTTTCACAGTTAGTCTGTGCGTCTCAATGTTTGGCAGCTGCGTCTCTGATAATAGTGAAACTGTAAGTTTATCTGCTTCAAGAACAGCGCCGTTATTACATCAATGGTGAGAAATGTCATGTAGCTTTAAAGTTGCTAAGTTATTTTAGTGATAAAATCGTCAGAGCAGCGCTGACAAAAATGTATTCATTTTGCAGACGTTTTTATCAAGTGTCTTATACATAATAAAAATGAATAACATTTATTAAATTTAAGTATAAAATACATGTGTTAAATTAAAATTCATTTACATATTAAATAAATGTATTATATTGAAATAATAAACCAAATTAAATGTTGATTGAGTAAAATGTAAAAGTAAAGCAAATGCAAAAAAGCAGATAAATTATGAAACAGAAGTTAAGAGCTCTGTCTCTTTCCACTCATGTTTTCGCTCTCAGATGAGGTCAAATGCATTCACAACATGTCAAGTCATTTATACTCGACAAAGTGCTCAACCATATCTATAATGAAATTATCAGGAGCAAAATACTGATTTATAGAAACTTTTTACATTTCTCTGACAACTAATGAAGATTTGCAGATATTAACGGAATTTTTTGCAAAGTTTTTAAGACAAAACTGATCAATTCAAATGAAATAAAAATATTAACATCAACAATTTTTAATATAAATATTACAAATATTTAAAACTACAAATGTACACTATCCATTGACCAGACATGGTTAGGCAGAATAAATCAATGGATCAATCAAACCTGTCTGATCAATCAATCAGGCAAGTTTATGAGCTGAATATCTGCTGAAAATAGAAACATTAATTTATTGCTAATCATGCACCTAAACATGATCACTACTGCACAGATGAATGCAACTGTAAAAATGCATATGAAACTCATTAGTCAACTAGTACTGTTTCGCATAAAATGGTGTGCATTCTTCTTGTCTTATAAATTAAAGTGTCTCTGGTATAGAGAGGTAGAGACAGCTGGAACAGAGGAGCAGTAACTCACCCTGACAGCTTCGTCCATCTCCCATGAATCCCAGCAAGCAGGAGCAGATGTAGTTGGATCCGCCGGTGTAACTACAGCGAGACCGTTCAGGGACGTCACAGTCATGAGTGCCGGTGCGGCACGGGTCCACGGGACGGTGCACTTCTACAGGACAACACAATAAAAACAGTTTATTTTAATCTAATTCAGAAAGTTCAATCACTTATTAGGCAGATTTTGAAACGGGAGTGTCTGAATATCTCCACAGAAATCAGAAATCATACAAGAGATCTCTTAAATATCTCGATCTGGATTCTCCTAGACTGCAGTGAGATTAAATAGAGAGCAAACTGAGACTTTTGCTGAAGTCTACTGCTTCTTAGATGTTTTAGAGAAGAAGAGCCCAGTAATCTCACATGCATTTTCTTTAGAGATCTCAAAAGTGTCTCAAAGTCTGTAATCAGAAGTCACAGATCTCAATCTTAACCCAAACATTTCTCATCAAAGGATCTGAGCTGCTATTGTATTCACATACATTTTAAAATCAATGAGACATCCATTTTCTTTTTCTTTTATATATACATACACTACCGTTGGTTTTGAAGTATCTTCTGCTCACCAAGGCTGCATTTATATGATCAAAAATACAGTAAAAACAGTGCAATATTATTACAATTTAAAATAACTATTTTCTATGTGATTATATAGTAAAGTGTAATTTATTCCTGTGATCAAAGCTGAATTTTCAGCATCATTACTCCAGTCTTCAGTGTCACATGATCCTTCAGAAATCGCTCTAATATGATGATTTGATGCTCAAGAAACATTTATGATTATTATCAGTGTTGAAAACACTTGTGCTGATTCATATTTTTTAACAGTAGTGTACAAGTTTGAAGTCTATTTAACAAATGTATCCTGAAAAAAAAAATGGTTTACACTGTTTAAAACAGTTTACACAAAAATATAAAGCAGAATTGTACTGGCAAGGGTCAGATATCTTTACTCTATAACATTATGGTGAAAAAACAAAGACTCTACTGAGTATAAGAAAACTCAATGGATAAATGACTTGCAAACAGATATCTCAAAGCAGGACTGGAGAGAGGTGTGCCCTAGAGCACAACTTCTAACAATAAACACCCATCTCAAACTGATTCAATATAATTGGATTATGAGGACTTATGTTACTCCGGAAAGACTGAATAAGATGAATCCAAATATTCCTGTGTTAAATGTAATGTCGAAAAGGGCACCTTATTTCATTGTCTGTGGGACTGCCCTGAGATACGAAAGTTCTGGAATGAAGTTGTAAAAAGTTGTAAAACTGACAATCCTGCACTTTGCATTCTTAATTTGTATCCAAAGGACTGTATGTTAAACCGCAAAGAGAGGAAAATTACAGACTTGTGTTTAGTACAAGCTAGACGCTTGATTTCTCTCTGTTGGAAAGATGTCAAGAGCCCTTCTGTTGGTCGCTGGCTGAAAGAACTATCAGCATGCCTTATCCTTGAAAAGTTAACATGCACAATGAAAAAGAAATCAGCCGAATTCAAAGAGATCTGGAATCCCTTTCTTGCATTCTTGGAGAACTGTGAAGTTGAGGAAACTCTGGAAACTTGAAGGCGATATGTCCCTAACTGTCCATACCTCCTAAGCTGTGTATGATTATATAATGTCGTTACCCAGTTTTTTTTGTTTTATTTTTTTTGTTTGGGGTGGGGGGAGTGGATTCTTTTATAGTTTGACTGTTATATGCTTTGTTAAATGTATCAACATGTATTCTTGTAAACTGTTAAAATTCAATACATACATGTTTATAAAAAATATATAAAGCAGCACATTTTATTCATATCAATAACAATAAATTGTGTTAAAATAAGGTGCTATGTTGTATATTTATTTTTCTTGTCAATACAATCAGGCCAATAAAGTATTCTAAATTGAGAAATAATGAGAGATAATGAGCTTCAGATGAGCGACATCCTCTATAGGGAATTTCTTCTGTGGTCTTTTTCTTCTCAGAAACATCAGAAGTAAGAGACTCTGACTTAAATATCCATTTGCTTTCCATTTAATCTCAATCTTGTCTTGGAAAAACAAATGCGATTTGTTTTATTTTCCCCATGAAAATCAAGTTTATGCCCCCAGTTTCAAGTCTAGTCTCAGACTAAAGGCATGTTTGATCTGTTTTAACTGAAAGCTACTTAAAATATATCAGTGCCATTGTTTTATCTCAAGATTCACGGCAGTAATGTTTTGTTTTTTTCTAAGGCACATTTATTAAGGGTACTTAAATGTCCTAATTGAACTAAGGCCAAATCCTGGCTTAATCTAAGCCCTGTCTGTGAAACCAGTCCATGGCTTCTTGAGATGTTAGATGTTTTTACAATGTGGACATTTTATGATGCAAATGGACTGAATTTAGCTTTATAATCTAAATAGAGGGGAATTTTGTCAACAAATACAGATGATGATGAATACAAGCAGACATAAACATGTACTGACTCACATACCAACACATGTCTGTCCATCACTAGCGAACTGGAAGCCGTCATGACACTCGCAGCGAAACGTTCCCGGCTGGTTGTTGCAGACGGCGTTCGGCCCACAGATCTGAGGGGTTTCCCTGCATTCATCGATGTCTAATGAGAAAAGGAAAACAAACTAGACTTGCTGAAATGGGCTTTAGTGAGTACTTCCACGACCACTTTAATGCTATTATAAACAATAGACTTCCTCATAGTCACATTCCCACGGATCACTAACGATGATACCATCGGTTCTCATAATTGCATCTTTTTAAGATAACATCTGTCCCGTTTTTGTGCAATTTCCTCTAAGCATCAAGGGATGGGTCACATCCTTAGAGGTCTGGGGGAATATTTAAGTAGACACAGAGACAATTTTGACGTCTGGTTAGAAGATTGCTTTGGAAATGACCCCGTTAGGAAGCCATGCTCTACTTTCATGAAGAAAATTAGGAGGGAAATCCGTTTTAGGAGGGAAATTAAATAGGAAATGGTTTTAATTGAAACAATACACTAAAGATAGATGTAATTTTGGTAAAATCTCAAATTATCCCACAGCACCGTACCATTGCAAGTCCTTCCATCTCCAGCAAAGCCCGAGGCACAGTCACATGTGAACTGGTTTCCTTGTCCGGGTCTGCATACGGCGTTAGTATCGCAGCCGTGTCTCCCGGTGAAGCAAGCGTTCTCTTCCGTCTGTCCACCTGTGGATTTTATATAAGAATCAACTATTATGAATATGCATTCAATTTAAAGGGATAGTTCACCCAGAAATGAAAATTCTGTCATCGTTTTCTCACCCCCGTGTCGTTTCAAACCCGTAAGTATTTCGTTCATTTTCAAAAACACAAATGAAGATATTTTTAAAGAAACCTGAAAGATTTCTGTCCCTCCATTAAAAATCTATTCACTCAAAACTCTGACACTTCAAATGTTTAATGTCAAATATTTAAGCTTTGCCAATTTTAATATTCAAGTAGGGCCCTATAATTTCCACGATCACGCAAATTAACGCGGAATTGGCAAATTAACATAATTTCATGCAATTTTTCATATTTGGAATGAAATTCTGTTTTTGCATGGGAGAAGAACGTATGTCTGGGGAAAATGCAGACCGGGGGAAGCAAATCTGGGCGGCACAACCCCTCCCGTCATTGCAGCTCCCCCTCCCCCTTCAAAACAATGAAAGCATGGCGAAGCGGGTCTCCACGGCTCTGCTTTCGTCGCCGAAAAAGTTAAGAAACTCGACGCTAAGCCCTCAGTAGTAGTAGTCCTACAACCTGAATACTTGTTTAAGTAACTTTTGATAAAATGTTTTTGGCTGTTACATGATGACAAAGTCAACTTTAATATCATAACTCAGGGAGAACTTGCTGTATTTTGCCTTGTTTTTGATGCACTTTAATGTACTGTATGGAAAAGATGATTCTTATAGGTACTTTATGTATAACTAATTACGCATTTATAATTAATAAATGTAAATATTAGTTAGGCTAGAAATTTTAGTTGTGTCATCGGAATAGGAATAGAGAATTGTGAATTTTCACTGGTATCTAAAATGTTGGTGTCATACATTACATTATTGTGTGATTTTGTTGATATATTAAAGGTTTCTACATTTTGGATATCTCTTTTTAATCACTCCATAAATCAGTAAAAACTGTCAACAGCCATAAATGTTAAATGAACAACTCGCTCTATAAAACCCTTCAGAATATAGATGTGAATAAAACTGCAGAGGAGGAGATTTCTGACTCAAACACACAAGCTTTTAAAGATGTGGATTGTAATCTACCGACTCAAATAGATAAATAGATCATTTTCTTTCCGCTAGTCTGAAACAACACTTTATTAAATGCCAAGTAGCCTAAAATCTGAAGTGTTTTTGACAGTAGGTAAATATTTTCTCAGATCATCCCTCACCGTTGATGTCTCCGATCTTGTTACTCATGGCATAACGCAAGAGCTGTTCGTTCACATCGTACATGACGAACACCTGGTCGACGCTGAGCATCTGTGCGGACGGCGTGGCTCTGGCGGGCTCGTCGTGCTGGCAGCCCTGAAACGTGATGGTTTCTCTGACGCTGTAGCTTCTGCTCTGTGTCGAACCGTCCTGATGACTGATCGCATACTCCCGTGTCGATGAAGAGGAGATCACTGACAGGAAGAGACACACACATGCATCAGTAGGCTTCACAAAAGGACTTGAATAAAGGAAAAATAATAATCACAATTTTTTAATGTTTTAATGTGAGTCTCTTCTGCTCACCAAGGCAGCATTTATTTGATCAAAAACACTGTAGAAAATTATAAAATATTATTACAATGTAAATCATCTGTTTTCTATGTGAATATATTATAAAGTGTAATTTATTCCTGTGATCAAAGCTGAATTTTCAGCATCATTACTCCAGTCTTCAGTGTCACATGATCCTTCAGAATGATTTGATGCTCAAGAAACATTTCTGATTATTATCAATGTTGAAAACAGTTCATATTTTTGTGGAAACTGTGATGCATTTTATTTTTCAGGATTATTTGATGAATAGAAAGTTCAAAAGAACAGCATTTATTTGAAATAGAATCTTTTGTAACATTATAAATGTCATTACTGTCACGTTTGATTAATCTAATGCATCTTTGCTGAAAAAAAATCTTACTGAAACCAAACTTTTGAACAGTACTGCAAATAGAAATGCATGCATTTCTTTTTCTCCTGATGCTTTTAAAGAGCCTGACTGGCAAAACAATTCTGTAAAAGTGGAGTATTATAAAGTATTATAAAGCTCAGCGGAGACAGAGGGGACGAACCGAGGGCGGGGCCAAGCGGGGGGCGTGCACCTGAGACCCGCAGTGACAGAGTGATTGACAGCTGTCAGACTCTCAAAGATGGAGAGTGACTGGAGTGACGCCAGAAGAATTGCAACAGAGCGGTCATTTGAAGTAGAGTCAAACCTCTGCAACTGATCCAGAATGCTCTTTAACGAGCCGAAGAGAGCACACGTCACTCCTCTCCTCACAAAATTGCACTGGTTGCCAGTTGCCGCTCGCATCAACTTCAAGTCACTGACGTTTGCCTATAAGACAACCACTGGCTCTGCTCCCTTTTACTTAAACTCTTTACTTCAGACTTATGTGCCATCCAGAAACTTGCGCTCTGCAAGCGAACGACGTCTTGTGGTGCATCATCTCAAAGAGGCACAAAATCTCTTTCTCGGACCTTCACCATGACTGTTCCTGCTGGAGGAATGATCTAACTCAACCAGAGCGGCTGAGTCCAGAGCCACGTTCAAGAAACGGCTGAAGACACTTCTTTTTCGACAGCACTTGATCCAGTAATACTAACAACACTTTCTCTTCTATTCTATTATTTAAAAAACAAAAGTTAACATGTACTGCGTTAGATTAAACTGAGAAGGGTCATAGCACTTGCATATTGTTGTCCTACTGTTAGATTAAATGCTTCTATTGTTCTCATTTGTAAGTCGCTTTGGATAAAAGCGTCTGCTAAATGAATAAATGTAAATGTAAATGTAAATGTAAATGTAGAGGACTTTTCTCCCCCACCTTCACCTAAAGAGGAGGAGGGTGAATTGTCTGTGGACACAGGGCCGGAGCCATATCAATTCTTAACTCTTAAAGGTTGTGGGGTGGGCAGCTAGCGGATCGTTAGGAAAGATTAGATGAATGTGATCATTTATGTTTGGGCCTTTTTTGGGCCTGAAATCGCTGATACAACCTTTAACTCCCAATGCCGACGCTGCTAGCGAAGGGCGTGGTGAGCTCGTGCCAGGGCCGTGGGTAGTGAGCCGTTGGCAGAGCCAGCATACGTCATACGAAGAAACAACTTCCAATAGGAAAATTCAACTGCAGTAGCCGGCGTTCAACTTGAGGAGGGCAGCACTCAGACGTTTATACACCATATGTGACCCTGGATCAGAAAACCAGTCTCGAGTCGCACGGGTATATCTGTGGCAATAGCCAACAATACATTGTATGGGTCAAAATTATAGTTTTTTCTTTTATGCCAAAAATCATTAGGATATTAAGATCATGTTCCATGAAGATATTTAGTAAATTTCCTACCGTAAATATATTAAAAAATATATTTTTGTGAGTGAATGCAACACAATCACGAACATAATTGAACAACTTTAAAGGAGATTTTCTCAATGTTTTGATTTTTGTGCACCCTCAGATTTCAGATTTACTAATAGTTGTATCTCGACCGAATATTGTCCTATCCGAACAAACCATGCATGAATTGAAAGCTTATTTATTCAGCTTTCATATGATGTATAAATCACAATTTAAAAAAATTGACCCTTGTGACTGGTTTTGTGGTCCAGAGTCAAAATTGTAGAATTAAAACACTTTATACCCAAATGTCAAAACATTTACTCGCGTCAATGAACGGCACTACTAAAGCCCCAGTCTTATAGATCATTAACTAAAAAAAGTTGTTTTAGGGTTTAGTTACTCTTTAAGCACTATTGCAAACTGAAGTGCAAAGGATACACAGTTTTATCTGAATGTTTTCTGATTCTTGTGCTGTGAATGATGGGAAATCATGCATGTTTGACTCACAGTTGCTGCTGTACTGGTAGATCTCGTTGTAGGCGTCGATCTGAACCTTGGCTCCCTGAGGAACCTCGGGAATCTTTCCTTCGAGTCTGGTGTCGACCGTCAGGTGGTCGTGCTCGTCGATGCCTTTGAACTCCTGAGAGATGGTCAGCCTCTCTCCGCCCGGCTGGAAGGTCACATCGGCCCGACGCTTGAACTCTCCGCCTGAGAGATGGGAGTGTGAGGCTGGATTTCCATCAAACATTTCAACTCAAACCAATGTGTCAAAGCAAAGAGTGTTTACACACTAGAGTTTTCTGAATTGATTTTAAATGGGATGGTGTGTCGTAAGAAATATTTGCTGTATTCCGGCTTGAACTGAAACTGATCTGGATCTTTCTGCACCATCTCTATACGCTATTATGTTAAATAGAGGATATTTGCACTAAGTGAAAATAGTTGTTAGATGTTATTTATACTTAGTGCAGATATACACATTTTCATATGCATATTTCATAATAGAAAATAAGAGGATTACAAAATCTCTATGAAAGAAATACATTTAATTATTTATGTAAATCTGGGGTTTTAAATCTTTTAGATGCCATGGACCCCAAATCTAAAATTTAAAAGGCAGCTATTTATGTATATATATTTATAATATCATTTAGTTCATACTACACAATGTTGTGATTTTTTTTCTTCTCACTATAGTATCGTACTGTTAGATGCATTATTTATTTATTTGTTTACTGTAATCATAATTTCAATTATTTACTTATTAATTTAAAAATGTATTTATTTAATCTTGTTTTTGTTTTTTATCATTTAATAATTTTTTACATTGTTTTTCTCGAAACTTTTCCATGTACCCCCTTAGCACTGAAAAAGCTTGTTTCCGCCGTGGAATATAAAATAAAAAAGGTATTTTCAACTTTTTATCTTACGATTCTGACTTTATAACTTCCATTTCACACAAGAAAAAAGTCAGAATTGTGAGTGACTTTTTTTTTCTCAAAATTGTGAGATATAAACTCGCAATTGCAAGTTATATAATCCGAATTGTGGTACATAAATGTCAGGACTGCGCGATAAAAAGTCATAATAACCTTTCTGATTTTTTTATTCGGATGGAAACAAGCTTCCATAGAAAACCCCCTGATCATTTCATTTACATTTTCTTTTCATTTGATATAACACTACCATTTAAAGTGAGATAGATTTTATCGACGACAATAATAATTCGTCACATTTATATAGCACTTTTCATATGGAAGTGGGAATCTCAACCACCACCAAAGACTTCTCTCTATATGAAAATCTCACCAATGATGCTGAAGCCATTCTTAAAGCCCGGCTGCTGAAGTGCAAAAGCCCATCCGATGACCCCCCCGACGAACGACAGCGGCTGAAGAGAGAAGCCCACGATCGCTGGGATGGCGCTGATGGCCACATACGCTCTGCCGTCGTTAACCACCACATACGAGTGGAGATCGTTACTGGCGAAGTCCACCGGCACCGGCGAGTTTCCCACGAACACCCTGCCGCTCACTTTACCATTCATCCTCTGAGGGATCCCTGTGAAAGATGGTTCAGATCTCATTATGACCGAGGCTTTTCTCAGGACTCAACACAGTACCAAATCTGTATGCAAGTAACAAAAATGTCCTTTGATACATTTCAAATTTGACATCTATTAATATCACCATAAATGGCATAGACTCAAAAATATAATGAAGATGAGACTGAAGAGGAAAAACAGCAAATGGAAAAAGGAACATGGAGTTAATATTGTGTTAGTTTTAGTCATATTGTAATCAAGTAACAGATTCATGTTTTGTCCCAAAATATGACAGACTTTGATGTCAGCAACTTCACTGAACAAAATCGTAAACGCAACACTTTTGTTTTTGCCCCCATTTTTCATGAGCTGAACTCAAAGATCTAAGGCTTTTTCTATGTACACAAAAGGCCTATTTCTCTCAAATATTGTTCATAAATCTGTCTAAATCTGTGTTAGTGAGCACTTCTCCTTTGCCGAGATAATCTGTCCACCTCACAGGTCTGACATATCAAGATGCTGATTAAACAGCATGATTATTGCACAGGTGTGCCTTAGGGCTGGCCACAATAAAAGGCCACTCTAAAATGTGCAGTTTTACTGTATTGGGGGGGGTCCGAACACCAGTTAGTATCTGGTGTGACCACCATTTGCCTCACACAGTGCATCCTTCGCATAGAGTTGATCAGGTTGTTGATTGTGGCCTGTGGAATGTTGGTCCCACGATTTTTTATATAAAACAATATTTTATCTCAAAGGGATTCAGCTAACAAAACATTTTTTAGAGTCTAATTTATTTTGCTGTCCTAAATCTATATATATATTATTCACATTTGCACAGGCTGTCAGTGATCATAACCCATCATACGAAAAACAATTCTATAATAGAAATGAAAGCAATAATAACTGAACTGAAGTCCATTAGATAGAGACATTACCGTCAGATACGCATTGAATCCCATTGCCGTAGTATCCAGGCTTACACTGGCAGCATCGTCCACTCAGATTACATTCGCCAAACTTGGAGCATCTGTGCCCGCCACATTCCCCGGAGTTGTATGTAAATACTGTACGCAAAGAATAAGAGTCATTCGGACTCAAGAAAAGTACAAAGTTGTTCATTATTAATAAATAAAGCAATCATGCTGACCGTCCACCTCGATGTCCTCATTCTCGATTACCACGACCTGGGGATCTTGAGGCGTGAACTGAACCGTGTGCACTTGAATGGGAGGAGGGTGTTCTGGACGATGGTAAACTCCATCCAGGTTCTCCTGTTGGATGTCGGGATAGACCTGGACTTGCTGGTTGTGTGTTCCTGCGGTCCTGAATGTGTGGGAATCCGGGGGAAAATCTGGCACTTCCCCAGGGGCGACGTTCGTGAAGTGAGGGGACGTCCCAATCTCAAACACCCAAATGCCGCGCTTCCCGGAGTTAGTCTGCCTGGAAAACACATTCAACACCAGTATGGGAAAACATGCTCAAAGTACATTGACACTTCTGAACAGTGGACAAGCCACCGAAACATTATTAAATCACCTAAAAATTTAAATCCAGTCATTATTTACACTTACATTTAAAGGTGCTCTAAGCGATGTCAAGCGTTTTTTAGGCCAAAACATTTTTTGTCACTTACAGCAAACATCTCCTCGCTATCCGCTAGCTGCCTGTCCCCTGAACACACTCTAAAAAAACAGTCTCTGTAGACAGCCCAGGCTCCACAAACGGCAACAAAAACGAACTGGCCCAGCCTGGACCACGAATAATAACAAACTGTTCCAGCCAATAACCATCAAGAAGGATTTGGGGGTGGGGTTTGGGGGGTTAGTGCGCGGATGAGGAGGAGGGAGGGTCTAGCTAGCCTCCGTTTTGTTTGACAATACTTTCAACGTCAACAAGAAGTGACATCACCCAACATCACTTAGAGCACCTTTAATCATTTAGCACCTTTAATCATTTTATCCAAAGCGACTTACAAATGAGTAGAACAATAGAAGCAGTGAAACTAACAACAGGACAACAATATGCAAGTGCTATGACTCTTCCCAGTTTAGTCTAACGCAGTACATGTAAAAACAATATATATGTATTTTTTATAAATGGATATAGAATAGAAAAGAAAGTATTAGTATTAACACTGTTATTTATTTTCTGTGGGACATAAATGGAGAAATCTTCATATCGTTCTTTTCTGTCAAGCTCCAAAAAGTGCAAAAACTCAATAAAAGGCTCAATAAAAGCAACTCACACTGCAAAAATAAATAAAATAAAAAAAAATTCATAATAAATATCTAAAAATTCTTAAATCAAGCTACATTTACTTGAGATGCAAAATGACTTCAGATGTTAAGTCTTGCTTTCATTTTCACAGAAGAAAGATTTGGGACATGAAAGAGAGTAAATGATGCCAATATTTATGGTGAACTATCCTTATGAGACCAACACAAACCGCAACCGTACTTACTCAGCTAAGTTCCTGACCGATGCCTCGGTGTCGTCTGTGATGCGATAGTACGGTCCTTGTCTCTTGGAGAAGACTAAGTATCTCTCCTGTCCTTTACTGAAGCCGGCGTGCATCGTGAAGCTGTTGCCTGTGCTCGTGAACTGCATCGACTCTCTCGGGTACAGGAGTATCGCGTACGACATCGTCTCCACAGAAGCAATGACCAGTTGAAACGTATTTCGCTGTGAGGTTAAACAACATGATTTATTAACGCATTTTATACTATCAATTGAATCCAAGACGTCAGAAGTCATTCATTTTCAATTAGAGTCAATGATTTGATTAAAAAACTTATTTTACTGTAACTTTTCTCATTTTCATTTAGCTTAAGTTGAAGTACTTAAATAAAATTACTAAAACTAAAACAAAAACAAAAAAAACGATACCTACATATAAATATAAATAGATCTAAAAATTAAGAAAAATAAAAAAACACAACAAAAGGATTAAAAATAAAATAAAAATGATATATATATTTCATAATATTAAAATAAAACTATTGTACAAAATTGTTAAAATAAAATAATAAATATATTAAAATGATTATTATTTTAATAATTAATATTAGATTAATTTTAAAAATGCACACTCTTGTGTAGAAAAGGACTACATTAATTCCATTAAACCTTTATATAAAAAGAGTAAATACTCAGTCAAATGTGCACTAAAATCAACAGAAAGTGAGTTGAAGTTTGTGATGGTTTAGAGAATAAAGTCCAAAATTGTATGTTAGATGCGATTAATTGCAATTAAACACTTAGTATATTAATTACACTAAAGTAACACAGGAGTTTTTCCACTTGTTTTTAACTCCTTATATTAAAAAGAAGTGAAAGGGTTCAGCCATTTTTGTTCAAAATACAATCCAATATGAAGCCTTAAAATCTTATGCAATTATGCTTTAATTGTGGCTTAAAGTGCATTTACTGGCACTTAAATTTTTAGTTATTTAAACTGTAAAATAAGGAATAGGAATGTGATCTTTGCAGTGCGAGCGAGTTTGATACATGCATTGATAGTCATAATATGATGCATTATTCTTATGCTCAAAACCCACTCTACACAAGTGTGTAACAAAAATACAAGATTGATGTATGGTTTGTTAGGATACGACTATTTGAAAATCTGGAATCTGAGGGTGCACAAAAATCGAAACATGATAAAATCACAAAAAAGTTGTCCATTTATGTTGGCGATTGTGCTGCATTCACTCACCAAAATAAATGTTTTATATATTTACGGTAGGAAATTGACAAAATATCTTCATGGAACTTAATACTTAACTTTACTTAATATCCTAATGATTTTTAGCATAAAAGAAAAATCAATCATTTTGACCCATACAACGTATTGTTGGCTATTGCCACAAATATACCCGTGCGACTGGTTTTGTGATCCAGGGTCACAATTAAAAAATGCATGATAAAATTACTGTAACGGCCCACAAATAAACTGAACCTCACTCTTCCGGTGTGTTCCAGGCCGTCTCCTCTGCTCTCAGCCCTATGATAGGCCACATCCACCCATGTGACCACCAGCGCGTGGATGGGATTCACCGTATCATCCTCGGGAAAGGCTCTGTTGATGTGATCGGCCGCCTGTTGGAGAAGAGCAGGACTCGAGTCCTGCCGGAAGAAGACCTTTCCTACGCCGTCGATGGTGTCCAGGTCGCCTTGTAGAGCAGCGATCATCTTAAAACTGGCCGGCATGTTGCCCAGGTACTCTGACTCTCCTGTCGGCTTCTCCAGGGCAGCAAATCCATTGGTGTTGATCTAGATGTGAGATATAATAGTAATACTAATATTACAGAAGAAGATACTAATGATGGGAATCAATAACCATAACTAAAATATGTTTAACTATTTGTGCTACTGTATAAGTTTGGTACCATTCTGGGCATTATTAGTGGAGTAATTAACGAGATGCATCATAGAATCCATTAGCGCCAGCACTAAACCATCCGGCTGATCTCTCTAAATAAGCTCTAACTTTAATAATGTTCGACCAAGGGGAAAAAGGCTTCTGGGGGGGTGTTTGGCTCAAGGTCATGGTGCAAAGGACCCTCGGTTGATTTTACTCCGAACCATCTCTTTAATAATGTTTAATAAAAGAATAATAATAATAATAGTAGTAATAATAAATAGTAAATACATATTCACGTGTGTAGAAAAGGGCTATATAAATTCCCAATTTTTCTCATGCTACTGCAATCTTTAAGACTTATATCAAAACAAAATAAGTAACCTTTAAAAGAGTAAATACTCAAATGTGCACTAAAATCAACAGAAACTGAGTGTGTGTTTGTGATGGTTTAGGGAATAAAGTCCATTAAACACCCACACACACACACACACACACACACAGTGTAAAAACACAGAAACTATTTGTTTTAAACTAAAACAACACTCTGAACATGCAATGTAACACAAATGACAACAAAATGCACATTTTAAACTGATGTGTGACTTATTTTGTAGATAATAGGATATCAAAGAACTCGAGTGTCTCTAAATCCAGACTATAACGTCAAATATGTTGTAACTCTGATAGTAAAATCCTCAAAGCCTATTCAGCAAAGACAAAGTAAAATCAGACAAATTCAAAGGCCTAATCATGGTCTTATTCTTGACCAGATTCACTGATCCGGTATTATGGCTAAAGCATGTTGTTTCTGTGCCATAACGTCACCCAAGAGAATTACAAAATGATTGTTTTCAAAGAGGTTTCCGGGTGGGTCATCCTGGTATTGTTTCATGAATACTCTGTACGTCAATATATGTTCACATACTGCAAGTTGCTTTGGATAAAAGTGTCTGCTAAATCCATAATGCATACTATATAGGGCTACATTCAGGCACAGGGACTGTATTTAACCCTTTTTGGAAATTAAATAGTATCATCTCAGCATATTCATCTGAGAAAGAAACGCGTTTTAAAACAAAGTTTAACATGAGTGCAGTTTGTAGTTAAGAATGAATGAAGAAAAGTAGAAAAATTAGCGGTTTAATGAGGAATGCAATGCACATGTAATAGTTTGTACAATGAATGTTCAACACCTCACTAAAACAGATGTGCGTGCTTTGTTGCATTCTGACAACATCTGGAAATGCAGTCAAACACATGCACTTTTATTCAGCAGGAGATCCTATAAATCCTGAAGGAAACATCTCATTCCTTCTTGTGACTTTGCCATTCATTCATAATCTGCTCTAAAACACTGGAGTTTTGTCAACTACAAATCAACAGAAATGTTATGTTATGTTATGAAAAGATGCAATGTATTCTGCTCAAATAAAAAGAGTTCATGGTAAGAACCACAACAGCTCAAAAAGAATTGCTTGTCCTGGAAAGGAAATTGGCAAAGGAAACCTGTGGGAAAGGAAGCATTCAAGGGATTGTAATTATGAATGTTATTGTTAGTCAAGTCCTCTGAGAAAATTCTCCATAAAGATGTACGAGTCCTCCAACCACATTTAAAACGGTCTGTGAGTCAATCCACCCGATCAATACACATATATGCACGAATGTGTCTGGAGTATTTTAACTACAGAATCACTCATGAAAGCAAAACTGACTCTTTACTTTTGTGATAAACATTCCTACTCTAATAGTTAATGATTCATCAATGCAATCAATCACTCAAATTTTTAGTGAATAAAATCACATCTTTGTCCTATTGCATATGTTGCATGCATAAAATAACATCTATTCTGTATAAAATGGCAAAACAAATTACACTCCGCATACTATATTAATAGTGACAGATCAGTCGACTGGATAATAAACCAGCGTTCAGTAAACAAACCTGAAATAACTCAAAACCTTGTTAAATGATCTGTTACTCAATTAGCACTGGAACACCACATTTCTATTTTAGGAGGAGGATAATGAGCTGTTTGTGTGTGTTGCCTGTTTCTTTGCCAAATCTGCTACTATTGTGTGTCAATAAAATCAGATGGCAAGAAAACATGGCAGAAACAAACAGCAAAGCGTTTGCAATGTGAATCTATAATTCTTTTTTCTGTTTACTTTGGAAAACACCCTGACTGATCTAAGAACAGTAGACACATATAATGTGGCCACTGGACAGCTGTGTGTGTGTGTGTGTGTGTGTGTGTGTGTGTGTGTGTATGCATTATATATTTATGTGTGTGTGTGTGTGTGTGTGTATTATGTATATATATATATATATATATATATATATATATATATATATATATATATGTGTGTGTGTGTGTGTGTGTGTGTGTGTGTGTCTGTGTATGCATTTTATACACACATTATATATATATATATATATATATATATATATATATATATATATATATATATATATATATATATATAAGCGTGTGTGTGTGTGTGTGTATGTATATGTATAAATTAAATATGTGTGTGTGTGTGTGTGTGTGTGTGTGTGTGTGTGTGTGTGTGTGTGTATGTAGGCTATGCATTAAATATGTGTGTGTAAAAAATGCTGGGTTGTTTCAACCCAAATTTGGGTCAAACATGGAAAAACCAACCGTTGGATTAATTTTTTTAAATAAACTTTTAACCCAACGGTTGGGTTTGTCACTATTTGACCCAAATTTGGGTTTAAACTACTTTTTTAGAGCTGTTTTATAGTTTAAATACAAACACACACCAAGGTAACTTGCATCCTGAAGGGCAATTTTACGAACATAACGCATTAATATGGCAATTAAATTTTATGAATGTTGTTCTAGGGTCATATTATTCCTGAATCAGATGCATCACAGTACAGCAGACGCGAATATGATTAATAACTGAAACACTCACGTAAATCTTGTTGAACTGTTCGTCGTAAAACGTGACGGGCTTTTCCAGAGTGATCTCGTGCGTCTCATCGCTCCCTTCATTAAGAGACTGGTCGCCTGCGTTCCTCCCGAATGGAAAAAGTTCCTGCCGTGTTATCCCGCTAACAGACACTGACAATCCGAATAGCAGGATCCACACTGACCATCTTTGCCCCTGCCGACCCATTTCCAGACCCGAACCGAACCTGAAGCTGCCTGAGAGAGACTGACTGCCTGAAGATTAAGCGCGTGTCCGAGTGAGGCTCGCGCTCCTCCCTAAAACTGTTACGCTGTCGCTGATGCAGATTATATTGCTTGTGTTACTAACAAAAAGATTAGCAATACACTAATATACCACATGTACAGCACATGTACTAAAGTCCGGGTTTAGCTGTCACCAGAGATGGGCAGTATTTTAATTACATGTATTATTTTTGAGTATTTTGTCATTTGTATTTTCCTTAACAAAAATAAATGAAATGTAATTTGTAATTAAATACTTTGAGAGACTGTAATTTATATTTAAAATACTATCTTCTTTCAGACGAATACAATCAGAGTTATATTAAAAATGTCCTGGCTCTTCCAAGCTTTATAATGGCAGTGAATGGCTGTTTAAGTTTTGAAGTCCATCAAAGCATATCTATCCATCATAAAAGTGCTCCACAGGCTCTGGGGGGGTAATAAAGGCCTTCTGAAGCGAAGCGATGCGTTTGTGTAAGAAAAATTTCCATATTTAAAACTTTAACGACTAAAATAACTAGCTTCCGGCAGACAGCTGTACACATCGATTTACGGCGAAAGAGTATCACTTGACCCGACGCATGACGCAATGACGAACACGGAAGCGCAGAGGATAGAGCAAAACAAAACACCACTCACGAATTAGAAGTCTAAAACAAAAATGTTTAAAGAGAAATGTGGGAGGAGCTTGAATTTGTTGGCCAGTCTTGTTTGTTTGAACCGCGAGAGGCATCAAAGCTTACGCTACTCCTACATCCTCCTACGTCATACATCGTCAAGTGTTTCTCTTGTGGCCGTCTGCCTGGAAGCTAGTTATTTTAGTCGATAAAGTTTTAAATATGGATATTTTTCTTACACAAACGCTTCACTTCCCTTCAGAAGGCCTTTATTAACCCCCCAGAGCCTGTGGAACACTTTTATGATGGATAGATGCACTTTTATGATGGATAGATGCACTTTTATCATGGATAAATGCACTTTTATGATGGATGGATGCACTTTTATCATGGATGGATGCACTTTTATGATGGATAGATGCACTTTTATGATGGATAGATGCACTTTTATGATGGATAAATGCACTTTTATCATGGATGGATGCACTTTTATCATGGATGGATGCACTTTTATGACGGATAGATGCACTTTTATGATGGATAGATGCACTTTTATCATGGATGGATGCACTTTTATGACGGATGCAGATGCAAGTAAATCACGTGATGTGACATCCTATTGACACTGTTCACATTTCTGGGTTTCTCAGAAGTGGAAGGCATCATAGTTGGGTAAACTTCTATAGCAGTGAATGAAAGACTACATTAAATATATTTTTTGTGTTCCAATTTGCTCAAATAGCAAAAGAAAAACACCACAACAGCGTTTTCACAACTTTCAAAAAGAGTAAAAAAATAGATAATGGCAGCCAGTTGGAAGAGAGAAAGTTGTCAACTTTGTCACAGCTGCGCTATTAGAAACACCCTCACAGCAGCGTTAACTAGTTTTTGTGTAATATAATACAAATATAGTGTTATATGCGTAATTATCTTTTATTATGACAGTATGTGGAAACATGTACGTTAAAAGCGCATCTTCTGCACTAAACAATGATATTGCAATATTCTAGACTCTTACATGCATCTAACGCCACACTTACTCTCACACTACATTTTATTTAAATACATTTGATGAGTAAGTATTTGTAATTAAATACTTGATGTATTTGTGCCCATCTCTGGCTGTCACACTATATGAGCTCTAACATTTAAAAAGTAGGCCTACTTATTAAAGTTACTGCATAGACACAGATCTAGAGCTGCCAACTCTACGCATTCACCGTGAGACTCACGCAATTGACACTTTTCTCACGCTCTCATGCCACACATCCATCAAGCACAGAAAAATCGCGAAGCAAAGAGGACACGGAGACCGACAGACTAGACAGAGCAGGTTACTTATGATATAAAAAAATCTCAGCTCTCAGATTCTGTCAATTTTATTACGAAATTCAAACAATAAATACCGTTTTGGCGCTTGTAAATGTTACGTGACAGATCTCTAGCGGCACGTGACCCCAACATCTCTTCTAACTAATAATAAACAACACTGTTGAAAGATACAGTACAACTTACCGAAATGTATATTCCTCATACATAATATCAACCAATCAATCAAACAAAGGGGTCAATAAAACAGCTGGAGAGCAATGTCACATAACATTTACCTCAGGAAAGCCTGACCATAGGCTATAGCACGTTAGTTGGCTAGAAAAAAAGGAGCTAAAGAGAGTATTTTGCTAAAAATGTGTACTATATTACATATTTATTATATTTTTACTTATATCATTAAATAAAGTTGTTATTATAATAAAAAACGCATTATATTTAATTTGAGTTATTTTTAACCTTAAATAATACTGCCAGCTGATAGGGCTCTCTGTATGTTTACAGCATTAGGTGAGTTGTTTTTTTCTATCTTGTGTAGGCTACCTAATATTTATCCAAATGAGTCAATATTAAATCAAATCACAATAATTGAATTGAAATAATAAAAAAGCGTAGCTTACCAGAAATTGCACCATGTAAACATTGTAACATGTTGTCACTAAACCTAATAAAATTCAGTTTAGTTACTAAAATGTTAGTGACAATCACAATACACTTATTGTGATGTTTTTTTATTTATTTTTTTACATATTTGATGACTGCGACTCAACTCGACTTAATCAAAGATGACTTGCGACTCGACTTAGACAACGACTCGCGACTTGACTCGGACTTGAGCCCTGTGAGTTGGAAAAACTTGACCTACCTTCTAATGGTGCCTTCACATGCTATGGTAATTATGGTAAATACCAAAAGCCGACGTGGAAAATGCACATGTGGTATTTTCCACTGGGCAACTCGTAGAATATTTTGATGCACAAGTTGCCGAGATAACCTTTGACCTTTTCAAAATGGCGGAGAGCAACGCAAGAGTCGTGAATACTGTTAGCAGATAGTTTTTGTAGCCTATACAATGTTGTGTCATTAACAATTGTAATATAATGCGTTAACACTCAATTTTCAACTTCGCTGCAATTTCCTTGGTTCATATTTAATCATTTTATGTCGTTTTAATATTTTTTATTATTAATTATGTTTAATCATCAGAAAGCACCACATTTACGTTTTTTGTTTTGTTTTGTTTTTTTGTAAAGATAAAAAAGATACTCTACTGACACAGACCTTGCGGGTACTACATTACGACAACAAAAGTACTTGAACACAACACACTGGTAAATAGCCTACCAGTTCAAAAGGGGAAAATATCATCTTTTCCATAGCACATGAAGGCAGCATAAAACCACAGATCAGAGTTGTAATCACTGTAGTATAACACACTGAGCAATGACATGATCACAGCGCTGATTACTGTTTTCGCACTTTTGGCACTGATCGCGGTTCAGCAGCGCTAATCAGTTGTCATTTATCACACGCTCAGACAGTTTTCAACCAAATAATGTTGTTGTTGTTTTTTTTTTCAGGCATTTAAATACAGAAGTACTAGCGAACCATTTATAATTTGAGGGGGAAAAAACACTGATAAAATTAGTAAGCGGAAATAATAAACCTTTCAAATAATTTTGAGACATGTTTTTTTCCCCCACAACAAACGCACATTTTAGCCTATAGGGAACTATAAAGTCTTCTCCCTGTTCACCAGCCACTCACTTACATGTCTTTCGGGAGAAATGGATGGATTTACGTTTTGTAAATATGACAGGCACGTAGCCCCAAAAAGTGTCACGTGACACACACTTCGACATGGAAATAGGAATGTTCAACAATTACTGTCATAATTTAACCAGGGACTCAATATTTTAAACTTAATGTATAGCAAATCACGATTAATTTTAATTTTGTTAAGTTTTAAAACTTCTTATTTGGTTTATTTTAGGTTCCAAATAATGGCTTAGATACACTCATAGACACATTCTTTCTCACACACATACAAAATGTGTAGCAGTTATTTCAATGAAATGATTTTGCGTTTGTTACTCTGTAACCAATAAAATAGTTTTTTTTTTTTTTCACTGCCTTTTCCTTATTTTGTCACACGCAACTAAGAACAATCCCTAAATTGAACTGAGATGGGTGCCCTTAGTGAAAATTGTATCGCAATCATGAAATTTAACTGCTAAGTCATGAACATATTTTAAAAGCCTTCCTGATATAAATGAGTATACATTTCCTTTACTATAGTAATTAACACTGAGACACTAATTTGTGCAAAAAGCACTAATGACTTGCTTAAGACTTGAAGCTTAAACTCGAGGACTTGAAACTTGACTTGGACTTGCCTGTCTTGACTCAAGACTTGAATGCAAAGACTCGAAACTGACTTGTGACTTGCAAAATAATGACTATATAGCCTATACTAACTATTCTGTTTCATCGTGTATATATATATATATATATATATATATATATATATATATATATATCTTACATTGTCTGGAAAAAGTGTTGTTTGAACATTGATTAAATATTCATATGCTGTTCCACAGAAAAAAAGAAAAATGCTTTCTTTCCATCTCATGATTGAAAATGCTTGGCTTAAGGATTTGTAACTTTTTACTATTAATATTATGACATTATATTTTGTTATTTTCATGGAGCATCCAGTCACATAACCTAATGAATATTCATGACAACACTAATTGTCTCAGCAAATCAGGAAGTCCTACTCATTAACATCATGTTGCATAATTAATGCAGCGACATTAAACAAACATCAGCGATTGATCTTTTGATGATATAATAATTGAGCACCATCCAAAAGACCATCAGAGCAAGGCCTTGTTTTTGGCACAATCACACTCCCTTTGAAACGGCACAATAATTGGCAATAACATCCTGAGTTCACTGTACTGTGTGCAAATGAACAGTGACACGAGAGCATTCCAGATTATCGTTCACTGTCAAGTGATGAATATGAATGTAAACTAATTAATTTGGATGGTTACTTTAGTTAATTGGGGATTGGGGTTAGTATCAAACAACATGAAGGTAAAACAAATAAACTAGGTGCTGTGAAATATTAAATAACAGCGCCATCTACTGGTCAATCATATCTCTACAAGCATTCAGTAATAATTATGATTCCTAAATTTGAATGGATAAAATTTGAATGCTGAATTGTAATTTGAAATTTGACTTTAAGTACATCATATTAAAACTGAATGAAGTTCAAAGAAATTAATGCAACTGTGTTGTGTCAGAATGAATTACTTTAATATGCACACAACATTTGTGAGCCATTTCCAGGAATGTTTGAAATTCCACCTTTAGACATCTCTGTATTTATTTTATTTTATAAATATGTTTAACTATATATACATTTTATAGACTATTATGGAAGAACGCATGCATCATTTCTCAATGACACCAAAATTCTTTAAAAAAAGGGGAGCAAAACAACATGAAGTGCGTTTACCAGATGGAAAGCTTGAACAAAACACATACGAATAATCTGAATATCTTATTTGCTGTGTTGGACTAAGTTATGTAACAAACTGGGCTTGCAATTTAAGTAAACCAGTAGTCACTTAAAAGTTTAGGGCACTCACAAGGCATTAATGAATAAGGGGAAAAACTGAATCAACACTTGAAATCAAACAAAGATAGGCATAAGCAGGTTAACCAACAAAGTATATTGATAACTCAATAGTTAAATCAGAAAAAATAACACTTATCCGAGAGTCCTTGATCTAATAGTCCATGCTTGAGAAGTATTGTCCTTATGTGTGAATCCTTAGCCCCAAAAAATGAATCAAAATGCCCAGGAAAATGGTAATAATCCTCCAAACGTGATGAAATAGCAAAAACACCCCCCAAAAAAACAAGTCTTGATGGGTAATTAATCCATAAGGATCACCTCACATGCCTCCTTCCTCTCCACTGGCTTGGCCATCTCTACTAAAGAAGGCCTTCCTCCTCCAAGGTGTTATCCTGTCAAAATAAAAGTCCATTTTGCCAACTAAAAATGTTTCTGCACCAAACATAAAAGTCCCACATAAAAAAGACTAGGGCCTGAAGCCAATTAAATCATACCTATACATATTTTACAGTATTTTATCCTCCCTCACATTGGAAAAATAAAGTATATGTGTGTATTTCTCTTAGCCCTAATATAGTGTCACAGTTAGTTCCCTCTGTTGTATGATTGTGTTTAACATCTTTAGTTCCTCTTTCTGTCCTTTCATTGTGTTTGTTGTATTCATTGTGGCCAATTAAATATAAGTTCACACTCCTAAACTTAATTTACTCTGTTCAATATTCCTTTTCACTGGGAAATACGTCACAACACTGGAGAAAAGTCGTTTGCAACTTCTGGTTCACGCGGACTTTAATGTGATTATTACTGCACTGTTGATTGATGTACTTGACCTCTGACATCTGGGCCATGTTGCATGTCACTGCATGAAGGAGAACCCACGCTACATCAGCAATAATTCACAAATATAGTCCCAAGTCGAGGCGCAGACACAGAGAAGGTTCTCACGGCTTGAGGAGGCTTGTGGTGAAACTTAAAAGTTATATACCCTTCAGACCAGAGATTTAATCAGCCCGTACTGAGGTTACAGAAGACACAAGTCTCAAGTCAAAAAACGAGTCCCACGATCCAGTCTGGATATTAATTAGCTTCGCTTGATTTTGGCAAATTCACAAGAAAGAACTATACAGCATCGTAAATGCAAATAAAGACGTGGGTTAAGCAGAGAGTAAAGGTTTAGAAACAATTTTAGTAAAATTTTTAAGCAAAAAAGGGCCGACTGTGACACAGACAAGTCAGACTCATTCAGTGCTGTTATTGTTAACTAAAACTATTTAAAAAATCATTTACATATTTGAAATTAAGCTTAAATAAAATATTCTATGAAATAAAATATATTTGATTTATTAGATTATAATATAATATAATATAATATTAGATGAAAATAAAATAATTTTAAGATATGCCTAAAACTATAACTGAAATAAAAATAAAAGCTAAATTGAAATATAAAAAGCTAATAAAAAATGACTCAAACTTAAAAAAAAAGCTTGCTCAAAATATTAATACATATAATTAATACTAAAATTAATTAATATATAATTAAATAACACTTCACAGAAACATTTTCTCTCTCTCTCTCTCTGCCTAAGAAAAAGAAGTACAGTATGATCATTTCACTTGTCAACACCAAAAAATATGGTATAAAATGTATGTTTTGTATGCTAATTGCTGGCTAACAGCTGACATGAATGACAGATTATCACACTGTGGCTTTATCCAATGCAATTCACAAATGTGAAACAAAAGCAATTAGTCAATATTCATAATTTAAAATACATGCTACTGTCCCAGATTTCATTTTGCATGTGAGGTTGGGCCATCTGTATGAATGCATTGAAACATTGAATATGTAAAAATATCTAATGGCATCCAAATTCAAGTTTATAGACACTAAAAATGATTTACACTAATTCCAATATATAAAATTCAATTCCAATATATTCCAATTCCAATATATAAAGCTCATAATTTAATAATAAATTAAATAATAACTGAATAAAAATGATTAATTAATAGTAATAATTATCATTATTATAATATTAAACAATAATAATGATAATATTAAATATAATATAAAATAATTAAATCATAAATCATAAAAGAAAATGCAAAAAAGAGGCAATTGCCCTGTATTTATACTACAATTGTTGACAGGTGTCTCATTATGTAAAGTAAATAACAAAGGCTTTGCTCTAATGAAGCTTATGTGCAGATACGTGCAAACCTGTAAACAGCCAATCTTTCAATTTAACTCAAGAATCAAGTTTCTATACTGTTATATAATTTAGTAAAATAGATGGAGATTTAGGTCTAACTGAAGGAAAATGCACAAAAAAATATATATATATATATAGTAGTAGTTGCAATTGGTTGTAGTATTGGTTGTAGTATTACTTTTTGTGGTTGCCCCTGGTTTGTACAGTATAAAGTTGTTTCATTATGTAAATAAAGCAACGCTCTAATGAAGCTTGTGCATGTGCTGAACGTGCAAACCTGTGAACAGTCATATTGGGAAGAGAGAGAAGCACGAGCATCCCGTGGGAAGCGTGAGCACAGGGTTAAAGGTACAGTAAAGCACGTCAACGCAGCGTCACTGTGTCCGTCCTCCCTCCCATCCTCCTGCTTTCACTGTTCGCTGCACAATATTATACGCCCTCCGTCCAGCTGAATGCGGTTCACGCACGAGGAACTGCTGCATGCTTTCTTTTCCTCTTTCATTGTCATTTCCTTCCCCTAAATCCCAGCGCTGTCTCGCACACTCGTTCTCTCGTCTAAACAGGAGAAGGAGGAGCTGAAGAAGCCGGCAGACGAGGAAAAGCCCAGGAGGAAAAGAGACCGATGGAGAACGAGTCTCTCTCTCCTCTGCCGACCCTCAGCCCGGCCGTGCCACCGTTCGTGAAGCTGGGTTTAACAGTGGCGTACACAGTCTTCTACACACTGCTCTTTGCGTTCGTGTACGCGCAGCTGTGGCTGGTGCTGAGATACAGACACAAGCGCTTCAGCTACCAGACAGTGTTTCTGTTCTTGTGTCTGCTGTGGGCGGCTCTGCGTGCGCTTCTCTTCTCGTTTTATTTCAGAAACTGTGTGACCGCAAACACCCTCGGACCCTTCTCCTTCTGGCTGCTCTACTGCTTCCCCGTCTGCCTGCAGTTCTTCACTCTCAGCCTCATGAATCTTTACTTCGCACAGGTGAGTTACACACAAGCGTCCTTTGAACCTGAACGGTAAAATCTGGTTTTAAGACTGCAGGTCACATGTAAGTTTATGAGAGCGCATTACACTCACACACACAAAAAAAAGGATTTTGCACAGCAAAAGGAGATATTCTGTTGCTTACATCATGTATATATTTTCATACCGTTCCTGATCTGATTATGCATAATTCATTCTAAAGAGAAATTATCTGTTGTATTAACTTACACTGAAACGACTTCCCTTTTTTGCTTCACGTCAATCCTTCTTATTTATTTACCCTCCTTACACTTTTTGATGTGATGCATATTCATTAATCAATTACAGACAAATGCATTACATACAGGGTTGCAAAGGCACATCTTAGGGCTGTGCATTGATTAATTGCGATTAATCGCATCCAAAATTAAAGTTTGTGTTTACATAATATATGTGAATATAATTATTTTGTATACATACACACACATGCATGTATATATTTAAGAAAAATGTTTCTATTTATATATATTTCATATTATAAAATATTTCTATTTATATATAATATAAAATATATATAAAGTATTTACATGCAAATATTTCTCAAATAGCCTATATACATGCATGTGTGTGTATTTATATATACAAAATTAATTATACACAGTACACACACATATATTATCTAAACACAAACTTTCATTTTGGATGCGATTAATCGCAATTAATCAATGCACAGCCCTAAGATGTGCCTTTGCAACCCTGTATGTAATGCATTCGCCTGTTTTAACTGATCAATGGAATATGCATTACATTAAAAAGTGTAAGGAGGGATAAAACTGCTCAAACGTCCAATTCAGCTTCTTTAAGAGCCTTGTTATTATTGATTCACACCCACACTAGTGCTTATGTCACTTAAAATTCAGTTTTACATATATTGTATAAACACAATTGATTTTGTTTGAATGATTTTGCAGTGTAGAATTATTCTTCCTGTTTTATTGTGATTAAAGCTGCATTTGCAAGTGAATCATATGTGTGGGAGTGCAGCGTGAGAATAAAAGGGAAGTGAAATCATTCACTGCGGTCTGATGCATTTACACTACGATTTAAAAGACACTACAGTAATAACCTGTGAATCATTTACACCATACCTACCAACTAACACGTTAACAAGCACGTCCACTTACTTATATACGGGTAAAACAGTTCAGAAAAATACTATCCTGTTGTCACTTTTTTTTTTTACAGTGCATTTTTGGAATAAAAGAGCTTTTACTGTGTAGAATGAACTGGATTTTTTTAGTTTTAGGTCAAACGTTTTAAGTAAAAAAATATATAATCTTATAAATAATTTAATTCACACCAATGTAATTTTTAAGGGTCAGATCAGTTTGGAATAACTCCTTAAGGTAGCAACTGTACATTTTCTCTTTTTACAGTATATAATCGTACACTTCAGTCCTTCAAATTGCCTAAATCAGATCTTATATGATAAGAACATGTTGACATGTCAATGTTTATAATGGAGGCGAGCAGTAAACCTGAAAAGCGCTTGCTTGACAATCTTGTTTATGTTAAAGTGTGTGGTGGTGACCTGAATGTTATGATCCTGAATGTCTTTTTCTTGGCTTAAAAATTATTTTTGCATGTGATATTTACAATAACTTGTTTTCTGGGACAGGTCATCTTCAAGGCGAAGTCTAAATATTCACCAGAACTTCAGAAATACAGGTGAATATGGATCCATACAATTATCATCTGTAACTTCTGTACTTCTAAAAGTACTGTTGTTGATCATTTTTAATGATATATATATCTTGTGTCGTCAGGCTGCCGCTGTACCTGCTCTTCTTGTGCATCAGCATCACCTTCCTGCTGGTGAACTTGACCTGCGCGCTGCTGGTGAAGATGACAAAGACCGACACAGAGACTGTAGTTCTGGTGCGCGTGGCCATCAATGACACTCTGTTTGTCCTCTGTGCCGTCTCACTCTCTCTGTGTCTCTACAAGATCGCCAAGATGTCTTTGGCCAACATCTACCTGGAGTCCAAGGTAATGAAACACAAATACACAAATGACAAAACAAAGCAGATGAAAGCTGTGATATGTTATATGTAAGGGATGATGTACATCCAGCCGGTTGTTATCTCAGAATAAACCCTGACAGGGTGATCAGGATCAGGTCTTCATCAGCCTGAAGGGGTTTATTCTGAGATAACAACCGGCTGGATGTACATTATCCCGCTTATTACACGGCTACTTGCCACATAAGTAAATAATTAAGACAAAATATTGATCCGAGTCTAAATATTTTATTAGGTCTATAAATGCAAAGCAGTTGCTAGCGCGGGAAGTTCAATCTAGACGGACATTTAAGAAATACCGTACGTTCATACCACTTATTACACAGCATTTCGCAAACATAAATAATTATGGGGATATTGATTTGAGATTAAACTGTTTTAAAATCGTACTTGTTTGTGTCTTATAATCCAACAGTGTACAAAACAATAGTCGCAAGATGGCAGCATCTGCGTTTGCATGAAACAAGAGAGAGCGAGTCCTCGATACTGGATGGCATAATTAAATAACTGTACACAAAATATTGATTTGACAGAGTTTTAATATTTTATTAGCTCACCAAACGCAAAACTTCCACGAAGAAAAAGCGTTCCTAGCAAGTGTATAGCGCTGCTGACTTCAGTGACCCGGATGAGCCTGCGTTATCCGTTTTCAACGGTTGTTATCGAGGAATAATATACCACTGGATGGCACGATTGACCAATCAGAATCAAGTATTCCACAGAGCCGTATTATAAAGCAAGAATAAAGTCAACATTAATATACTACAATATATATACAGAGGAAAGGCAGGTGTGGTTTATAAAAGGCGAGAACTTTACAACATCTTGCTAACATTCTCATTAAGTTATAAAAAAGTTATTTATGAATGTCCTCTGAATGTTTTTTTCTTGGTTATGCGAGTATTAAAGGAACATTCCGTTTAGCAAATGTTATAAGAATGTTACTTTTGAAAGTTCTCTGAACATTCTGAAACAAGAAGTAACATTTAAAAAAATGTTTGCTGAAGTTCTGAGAACGTTCCCTGTTAGCCGGGTTCCAAGTTTTTGAATCCTAGAATCTCAGCACAAACGAATGATCCATTTCAACAGGCAAAGCATTTTAATGGGCTAACCAGAAGGAAACTCTCTTAAAAAGATATAGTATGGAAAAGCATTTACGGTGTATTTATTTTCCATACTTTAATTTTCAGTCTTAAAAAGCAGGTTGCCCTTTGAAAATGTGCCAATCTTCCCAAGTCCACTATATGTCAATCTAAAGAAGATGAATTAGACAGTTGGGAAGTTTTTAACCCTCGTTACACCTTTTGATGTGATGCATATTCCATTAATCAGTTAAAACAGACAAACGCATTACATACACTGTCAAACATCAAACCAGTTTAAAATGATTCATTTTCAGTTTCATTCGCTTTCATTCTCTTCAATGTCATTGTACAAGTATAACAACATTATTTAAAAGGGTGGTTGATTATGATTTCACTTTTCTAACTTTAGTTAGTGTGTAATGTTGCTGTTTGAGCATAAACAACTTCTGCAAAGTTACGACGCTCAAAGTTCAGAGCAAAGGGAGATATTTGCTTTTAAAGAAATTGCTTTTTAAGAACTACAACAAATGGCTGGTAGAGACTACACCACATTCCTTCCGGGTTAGTGACATCACCAACCCTAAAATTTACATAAACCCCGCCCCCTGAACACGATTTATAGATTATCATGACAGAATATGCAAATCAATGTCTAGAAAATAACTCCACATCAGCTACATAAATTTAAACATAAACAAAAAAGTTTTTGAAATTTTCAGGACACAAACTGTTGTAGCTCCGCCCCCCGTGCCGGGAGCAGCAGCTCATCTGCATTTAAAGGGACACACACAAAAACTGTGCATTTTGATGCTCACCCTTAAAAAGTGACAATTTTAACATGTTATATAAAAATATCTGTGGGGTATTTTGAGCTAAAACTTCACATACACACTCTGGGGACATCAGACTTATTTTACATCTTGTGAAGAGAGCATTATACCACATTTACATTTATGCATTTGGCAGACGCTTTTATCCAAAGCGACTTACATTGCATTTCACGGAACACATTTACATTCGTATCAGTTCTTGATTTTCCCTGGGAATCGAACCCATGACCTTGGCGTTACAAGGGCCAATGCTCTACTGTTTGAGCTACAGGAAGGTTTAACCACCCCTTTAACATTTTAAACTGAGGTGTTTTTTATTTTGGTAATTTTATGTAAACCCCCATGGAGTGGAATAGAAAAAGTAAATGTGAAAAACTGTATATTTTATCCATTGTAAAATTAATTGGATGGTGTTTTCTACCAGAATTGAGTCTGAATGTCACGTCTCATCTCATCTGTCCAGGGATCATCTGTGTGTCAGGTGACTGTAATCGGAGTGACGGTGATCCTCCTGTACTCGTCTCGCGCGTGCTACAACTTAGTGGTGCTGGCACTGGCAAAAATCAAGAGCATCAACTCATTCGACTACGACTGGTACAACGTATCAGACCAAGTACGTGCCAAATACACATAACAGAAAGGTAAAAAATGTTCCAGGTTCAATGCAAATTAAACTCTAGTTACTCTAGACATTTGTATCAACTGTATCACTTTGTATCAATGCCAATTAGCACAGAAAAAAGCACAAAAATTGTGCTTACAATAATGCACTTAAAATGGAAGTAAATTAAGCCAACGTTCAAGAGGGTCTTTAGTACTTTTGTTTTCATGATGATATATTAACCCTATTTTGTATTGTGTTTGATACACACATTTCTAAGGCCTATAATTGATCAAAATGATCAAAACTTTGCTGTCGCACTCAATCTCCTCCAGTCCTTCTTATGTCTGATTGAAAACTGTTTTATCAAGTAAAAGTCTTTTAGTATAATTGTAGAAACGTCCTCCTTCAGCTCGAGCTTCATGTGTCTTTCTGCCGTCAAATCTGATTTTTATCAAGTAAACTTAAGAATAACTTTGATATTGTTAGTAATATTTCAACTGGACTGAAGCAGCTTCAGTTTACTTGATTATTCATACATACATAATTTTTTAGAGAAATTATGAGTATTGAATATGTTCATTATAGGTTTAATTATTGCATTCTATATTTTTTTAAATACAGAGCCTTGATCATGAAACTAAGCATTTATCAGTGGTAAATACTGAGACGTATTATTGGCAGATATAGTGATGACTGATATTTTTGGCATCCGAGGTGTTTTTTCTTCCATATTCTCAGTATATGAAGCATAAAAGCCTGATGTATCAAATATGAATACACATATGCAAACTCTTTGTTAGATTTGATCTAAAAGTTCACTAAACTGTTCCATTTTATAATATAAATTTTTCTGACTATTATTTTACGTATCAGGCTTTACAGGGTTTATGTGTCTCGATGAATTTGGCAATATTGCTGATTTATATTAATCTACAGGCAGATCTGAAGTCGACATTGGGCGATGCTGGTTATGTGGTTTTTGGGGTGATCCTGTTTGTTTGGGAGCTTCTGCCCACATCCCTGGTGGTCTACTTTTTCAGAGTCCGTAAGCCGACTCAGGATCGGGTACGAGATTTATAATTGTTAAATGGTATAAATGATGTGACACTGAAGACTGTAAATCATAGGAATAAATGACATTATTGTCTCATCTCTCTGATTGGTAGAGTGCAGCAGTGATCCCTGGGCACATGTTCTCATCTAGAGCTTATTTCTTTGACAACCCGCGCCGGTATGACAGCGATGATGACCTCGCATGGAGTATCATCCCACAAAACATTCAAGCCAGGTATGCCAGTCAAGTTTGGTGTTCAGTCTTTAATGAATCACTTAAAATCAAGTCATTAATATTCACTTTCCAATTGCACATTCCTGGTCTTATTGTAAGTGATTCAATGGAAAGTTGTGTTTCTCTAATTTATGACAACATCATACATTTAATGAATTAACCCACTGGTGCTCTTCGGTCACTTTTGAACAACAAAGTAACGTTTTGATTTTTATTCATTTATTGTAACTTCATTGGAATGGTACAAAACTTACTGACTTTTGTGGCACAAAAACACTAGAAAATGGCTAAATTGTCTTAAAAAATATTGTGCTCTTAGTGCTCAAAAATGACCGCCATTAGATATGAATGGCAAATACAACAACAACAACAATGGGGGGTACCATTCACAAATCAGCCATGATGCAGAAAAAAAAAGAAATTAATGTGATAAACTTTGAAACTGTGATAAATAATTTCTTAATATTTTTGTACATTTTTTCTTTTATATTTTGATGTTGTGGATTCTCTGTGTTTGACTATAATAATAATAATGGAAGAACTGACGCTATTCGAAATTAAAAATTTCAAACAAAAAAGTAGTCTAATAATATCTAAATATATATCCAAATGCAAAACCTAATAAAAGTAAGTAATTATGTCTGAAAACACTGTTCTCCATGGCTTATGTATACACATAGTGGTCACATCATGGTATTACAGATGATTTTTTTATTTCCTTCCACCAATCTGCCATAATTCATTGGATTTTAAAGTTTTGTTCTATTTTTGACTTCAAATTGAAATAAAAAAAAAAAGTTCTAATCTTATAAAGAAATATATAAATGGTGCATAATTTAGAGGTGAATAAACCATGATATCAACTAAAAATGCAAATTATTAAAGAATAATAGTATTGACTAAAATATAGCACATTCATTTCATTGAGGTTTATTCGGTCGATTTTGGCCGCGAGGAGTATGAGTGTGACCCCTAAATGAGGAGCACCAGAGGGTTCATTTGACCAGAACAGTTTAATTCATTGCCCATTGCTCTTCATTCACAGTGTGACGCCGGACAGCTATGATTGGAGCTCCAGGAACAGTTTCACCGCAAACGTCGAAGGTGAAGAGTCTCATCTAGTACCAGAGGAGTTAAATCCCTACTAGAACTTTCCCAATGAGGAGTTTGATTATTTTGCACATTCCCCATCACTGTGGCATCAGTCATGGATAATTGTACATACCACAGATTTTGTTTTCCTATATTTATTAGGGTATCTCAATATAGCTGGGATCTGGAAACAAAACGAACAATAATTTTCTCTATAAAGAATTAGATTCTTATCAATAATGCGCAGTTTTCAAGAAAGTTCTCGTCTGAGTGAAGCCCTGCTTTATGTTTCCATAGAAGTAAATGTGATTTCAAAAACACTACCCATAATTCTGAGGAGAGATCAAATAGAGAAGTCCCAGTTACAATAGAAACAGTTCCGCCCACTCCCATGATGCATTGCAAATTAATTAATTGAGTCGGCCTCTCTACATTCAACATACTAATACTTATACATTTAAATATTTGTTTTGTATTAAATATTTGTTTTTAAATATTTAAAATATTTTTATTTAAATATAAACCTAAAATGTCTTATAATCAGTGACTGTAAGTCAATAGTTTTATATTGTACAGTTGTTTTTGCTTCGATTATTTGCAATGCCTTATGGGAAATGTAGTTCATTGCCTCATTAAAGAAATTAAGTACAATTTCTTCTACCTTCGACTTTTCATCCTATAGAGAAACTTAATGGGAAAAATACTTCCATAATCAATGCTGACCAAAAATTTAGCATTCATTATTGCGTTCTATTTTACACTGTCAATTATATACAGAAGAATATATGAATTAATATATTATGTATACTAGATAAACATTCTGAAACCTTTTGTTGCTCTTTTCGTTATTGCTGCTCTATAAACAAAATCAGCATCTTCATTTCAGTTCTATTCAGATCTGGGACACAAACCTGTTTAATAAAACTTGGCCTGAACTGTGAAACTATATTGACACTCTCCCATGGAAAAATTATATTTTTGGAGATACACATTTTTCTATAGACAACTGCATTAACAGAATGATAATTTTATGAAGACAATAAAAAAAAAATATTTATTTTGAAATGTTCAGAATTAGTGGTTGGATTGTTGTCCATTGTTTTTATAAATACATTTTCAGTGTTTGATTGTACAGTTTGTATCTTTGTTAGCTTTTGCACTCATGTGTCACTTTGTAAGACTTTGTCCGACTTTGTTTTCTACGATAATAAAAGAGAAACTATCAAAATGACTTGTCTAGAGATTCAGTGAACCCTATGGCTGATTGACACAGACTGGATCAGAACCTGCATTATTTCAGCAAAAATTAAATAACATTGACTAATTTTATAGGTTATAACATAAACCCTTAAAATACATTATCAAGTGAACATATACATTGCTGACTAAACAGAAGCAGCATGTGCTTTCTTGTAAACAATGGAAGTAATGTTGATCTTGCCAATAATAAACTCATTCATATCTTTTTCTTTTTTTACTGTCTATGCTTTAGACGCACACTGTAACTCGTCCATTATAAAAGAGTGTTGTTTTGTCAAATGCCTCCATTCATTCAGACGTACAACAGAGCGCTTGGCCTCATGACGTACAGTTGCCATGTGTCTCTCTGGACAAAGAAAGCTTCATATATAAACTTAAATAAATATTATACAATCTGGGCCACTAATTTGAATGGATAATCGATGTTGTAATTGATCATTTACTCACCTTTGTTCCTAACCCATATGACTTTCTTTCTTCGGTGGGGCATAAACAGACAAAATAATGTTCATGCTGCTCTTTTCTATGAACTGAAAGTACAAAAAAGCATCATAAATGTTCAGTTTGTCTAAGTATTCACGTTTCCTTTATATTTGTACATGTTTTATAACATAGGCTATGTCAGAATTGTTAATACACTTGCATAGCATATTTAGCAACTTGCTGCACTTAAAAAGGCTACAAAATTCACATTTGAGGTAACGTTATGCCAGTCAGTGTGCGATTTATGTTATTATAAAATGCCTTGATTAGGACTGGTTCAGCTGCGCTAGAAGCGGAAGTCGTCATAGTTGGGTAAACCTCTAGCGTGAGACTGATGCCGCATTCCAGGCAAACTCTCATAACTGGGAGCACATCGATCTAGTACGAGTTCACGGGTGGGAAGTCACGGGTTTGACTGCCGTTCCAGTGCACTTTCACGGGTATAAGGTTGGAAAAACACGGGTTACAGGTTGCCTGGAACGCGGCATAAGACTACATTAAATACATTTTGCGTGTGCCCATTTGCTCAAATAGCAAAAGAAAACTCCACAATAGTGTTTCACATCTTTAAAAGAGGAAAACAAATAGAGAGAGATTGATAACGGCAGTCGGACTCGGAAGAGAAAAAAGATGTCAACTTTACCGTCACTCCCACAGCAGCGTTAACTAGTTTTGTTGTAATTTGACGCAAAAAAGGTAATATAATACAAAGTATAGTGTTATAAATCTACATACATTCTTTTTAAAATTAAAATATAAAAAACTTTGCAGGATTTACGATGTTGATGACCGTTAAAATCCGTCATTAAAAGGCCTGTAACCGCATTACATTAGTATTACTGCGCCAGATCGTCATTCGCCTTCTGAAGAACTACATTGCTTGGCGGAAGAATAATTTTTTTTTTTTGTCATAGCATTAAATTATTTGTGTCTGTGTGTTTATTTTATTTATTTTTTTAAAACCTTGACCGGTATGTGGAATAACCGCTTTATAAAAGCAATAAACTCCGTAAAGCCGTGATTTACAATTAATTTAGAACAGAGAAGGGGGTTTTAGGCACTTTCCCGCGCGTCATGCCTAACGCCCTTTAGATGTTCTCAATTCACTGTAAATCGCGGCTTAACGGGGCTTATTGCTTTAATATATAACAAAATATGAATCTCTTCGAGTAATGTTAAACACAAAACCTTTTTTTTTTTTTCACATAAATCTAAAACAGCTTGCCTATTCTAAAATGAAATCAAATGACTAGCTACTGTCAAAATATTATTTTTTTATTTCTAATAATTGTACTATCGTTAATTTCTTGACCGTATAGAACAGTTGACAAATATGAAGATCAAAACCAGAAAAAAAAAATATAATAGCCTACTAAACATTTTGACAATGAAGGCAACACCAACAGCAAAGTCAGTTCAGTTCTTGCAGTTGCACTAATTTCGACATGAATGAGTATAATGCAACATTAACATTAATCTCGTGTATATTTATGGAAAAATAACTTACAACCGTTGTGTAGTACAGAAATGCACGCGAGGACAATCAGCGCAGTTACAGCGACACCTAGTGGAAAGAGGCGAGCATTGCCATCCTCCATCATTAATAACAGGGGGAAAACTATAAAATGATTACCAGTCAAAACAATATTGTCAAGAAAAAATGTAAGTTTGAAACTTTATCCAATATATTAAGAATTATTATATGTATTGTAAGTATTAACAACACATAATTAATGACATATTTTTTCTTTATTTTTTCTTTCACATATAAAGCACTTATGTCAAAAAATAAGCTTGAGCAGAAATATTCCCAGCATGCACAACATGTTTTCACATTACACAATGATGCATTTTGATTGATTGCATTCTGGTTACATTGTAACCAAATCCAATTGCAACTTTGAGAAACATGATACTTTAGTAGCAATTGTAAATACATCTTAATATCGCAGCCTATTACAGTAATGTTGTAAAATGACGTTCATGGTCGGTTTTGTAAAAAGTAGCCTCACATCATTATTAAAATGCAGTTGCAGAAATTCTCAACATGTTATGATTTTATATTATTTATCACTTTAATGAGAGATCATTAAACAGTTCATTAAATCATGAATGAATCAATAGAATCATCAAAAGTATTCTGCGGTAAAACATTATTTTGAGTTGACTCTACCAAACTGTGGCCGTTTTCTCAGATTGTTTTCTGGCTTAACAGATTCTGATCCAGAGAGAAAAACTTCTCAAGTGTTTCTCTGATGTCTTTTGCTTGTGGCCTGTCCTCCGGTGTAAAGGACAGCATCTGCTTGATGAATTTATTCTGAAAAAGAAGCATAGCTAAATTATAGGCTAAACTTAATTTAATCAATATTTATTTGAAGGTAAAATCAAGTTTCTTACTTCAGTCGGATAACTGTCACAGAAGCCTTCCGGAAACCTTTGATTTCTCAGATCTGGCCACAGCTGCAACGTCAAAAAACAAAAAAACTAAACGATTAAAAACTAAAATACTTTTTTTTGAGTGCAGATATTGGTAATGAATACTGTCATTAAATACAACTGACCTTCGCTCTCTCTTTACCAGTAGATATTTTCCAGAGCATCTCAAACCATATGAGTCCAAGTGGAAATATGTCTGTTGTTTCATCATAATTCCTCCCATTTTTCTAAGGTAAAAAATTCATTTATTTTAATTTATTTAAGTTTTTACAGTCTAAATGTTTCTCTGAGAGACAATAAATGTGTCATCACCTGCTCAGGACTCATATATGGTGGTGTTCCTTTGTTTGACCTCTCTATGGGGTCACCGCTGTCTGTGGTCTGATGCACCACCAGCCCAAAGTCTCCGATCTTCACTTGGCCATCAGAGCTGAACAATATGTTATCAGGCTAAAAGGAAAGTACATATGGGTAAAATGCTTATCTGTTCAATCACAAGTTTAGTTCCCTCCGATCAACTAAAAGGAAATACCTTCAAGTCTCTGTGGATGAGATTGTTTGAATGGATGTATTCCACTCCACTGATCATTTCATAAAATATTTGATGGATATCCATTGTGGTTCTCTTAATTTCCCTAAAGTTTCTGTCATTTATCCATGTAGTCAGAGTTCCTCCCTCACAGAACTCCATCTGAATAAACAAATACGTCCTGCTGCTGAAACACAGAGAGAAGGAACAGGCTTGACTTGTAGGTTAATATTTATCAGTATGAGCATATTCTATCTCTATCAGTTGAGCTAACTCTGTAATAATAGTTCACTCTTAAAGGACCATCACGCTAAATTATATTCTTTTACATGTGACATCTCATGAGACGACTGTTGGACTTACTCTGCTGTCACTCTCAGACTTTGCATTCCTGATGTGACTTCATCACTGACATCATCATCATCATCGTCATCATCATTCTCTTCACATCCGGATCTCTCAAAGGTCACTACATCTGATGAAGAACCTGATGTGCTGAACATAAAACACATAAACGTCATTATTGAGAAGCACTCAGTGTTTTATGAAAAAACGATGGAGACTTGCTTACTTGGACACTTGGTTTGATGTGCAGTTCTCAGAATCTGACCAACATGTAAAGTAGCGCACTATGTTTGGGTGATCTACTCTGGCCAATGCTTTCACCTCGGAATCAGCTTTCCTGTTTCAAATAAATGCATGAATAAAATAAATAAATGCATGATACATGAGTGACTGAATGCATCTATGCATGAATAAATAAATGCATGAATGAATGCATGATTAATAAATGCATTAATAAATGTACGAATTAATGCATGAATAAATATATAAATGCATGAAATAAATAAATAAATGCATGAATAAATAATAAATGAATGCATGAATAAATTAATGAATGTATGAATAAATAAATGCATGAATAAATAAATAAATGCATGTATGAATGTATAAATTAATGTATGAATAAATAAATAAATGCATAAACGAATGAATTTATGCATAAATACAAGTCAATTCTGTGATTTTTTTTATACCACATACTCATGACAACTGTCCTTTCTAAAATTAGATATAACTTTGTTGTTACTTGTATAATCTTACCCAGTTAAGACGACTTTCTTTACGGCGTAGATCTTGCCATCAAATTTATGCTTTACTTTATAAACGCATCCAAAGCCTCCTTCACCAAGCTCTGTGATCACATCAAAACTCTGAGACAACCTATAGATGATAGAAACATGTCACAGCAATATACAGCAGCAAATCATTATGCATGATCCTATTAACAGAACATTCATTTAAAACATTTAGTTTGAATGTTTTTTTCCCCCTGAATATTATACTGTAAGTTAAACAAGTTACTTTGGTGGACACAAAATATTGCTTACCCTGAATTTGAGCCCAGTCTATGATCACTGGAACAGGAACTAATCAATAACAAATCAGAAAAAAATAAAAACATTGGCTCACCAAATGCAAAGAGTCCTTATGAATAACGATTGTATAAAATAAACACAACAAACCTCTCTTGGTTGTAACTTTCATTGCTCTCCTCGCCATTCAGTGTCCAGAGGCTGGTTTTACTGCATTGCTGTACTTTACCTTTCTTCTCCATATCGTACAGTTGTTTGTTAATGGTTTGTCGTGGCAGTCCCAGGGATTTGGCGATTTCACGGGCCTTTAAACTTCCTGATTTTAGCAGATCCCTCACATGTTTCTCTTGAATCTCTTCACATGAGTCTTTCGTCTCTCTTGTCTCTCTCGTCTCTCTTGTCTCTCTCGTCGTCGGGGACTTCTGCTCTGGTTTGAGTGTGTGTTTGATCTCGTTCTTCTTCTTCTCCATTAGATCCCAAACAGATCCGTTAGACTGAAACACCTGTTTTGATCTCTCTAGGTTGTGCAAATGTTTGTTCGCGGTGGATCTGTTTATTCCGAATTCTTTAAAAATGGTTAAAACTGTGCTTTTGACATTTTTTCTCAAGAATTCAACAATCTTCCTCTCCATTTCAGAGTCGGCAGACATTTTGCTTCTGACCAAATGTTTTAATACAGCTCAGATGCTGTCAGATTATTGTTCTGCTCCTTCTCCGGTCAGTCTAGAGTCCAAACAATAGGTTACTTGCGTAACCCCGGTTCTCTGATAGCATTAAGTGAGGTGCATGGTGAGGTGCTATGGTGAGGTGTCTCACTATGGGATACGCCCCTTCGATCCGTTCCACCTGCACGATCCGTTCTACGCATGCGTAGTAGACACGTGCTTCTTTCAAGTCATTTCCATTGTCAGTTTGAAATACTCTATAACGTTTCCCCAGACTTGTTTGTAGTTCTTTCTTCATTTGAGTAATTTTGTATTAGTATGGGTCTATAGGCTAATATATATCTATATAATCCAAATGAGGAAAATAATCCCTTCAATGTTGTTTACAGAAGACAATAAGGAACATAATATGCATTTCTGCCTAGACTATCTGCACTTACATGAAGAAAGAACTACAAACAAGTCTGGGGAAACGTTATAGAGTATTTCAAACTGACAATGGAAATGACTTGAAAGAAGCATGTGTGTGTGTCTACTACGCATGTGTAGAACAGAAGGTGCAGGTGGAACAGATTGTGTACCGACACTTGTCAGGTGGAACGGATCGTGTACCGACAGTCCTATTACATTTCGCCAGCCCCAATTGGCTGGCAGATATGACGTAGTGTCTGGGAGTGGCTACCCCAAGCAACACGTCATTATGACATTCAAAACAAGCACACTTGCTTCACACAGCAAGGAGGGTGATCTGGTGAGACACCTCACTTAATGCTATCAGAGAACCGGGATTACGCAAGTAACCTATTGTTCTCTTTCAAGCATACGTTTCGGTGTCTCGCTATGGGATATCCTAACTCCTGTATTGCCAGATAGCCTGCCTCGAAGTCTCCTGCCAACCACAGCACCGCCTCTAGGGCTGGACGAGTCATGAGTCATGACTCAGCTCCAACGCTCAATACTGCATGTGCTAAAGTTTGAGCTGTAACATCCAGTTTATAGAACCTTGCAAATGTATGCGTCGAGGACCAACTCGCCGCTTCACAAATATCCCCTTGTTGAGTGTGCACCTAAACCAGTTGGGGGCGCATGACCCTTACTGGAATATGCCAATGAAATCGCCTCCACTATCCAGTGCAACAAGTAATCGGCTTCCCCATTCTTGGTTTCATCCAAGATACGAACAGCTGATCACTCTCCCTGAACCCTCTGGTTCTTTCCGTGTAAATGCGTAAAGCACAACTCATTTAGTTTTTGCTGTTTTGATGAAGCAAAAGGTGGTGGATAGAAAGCTTTTAGCTCAAAAGGAGTGATAGAATTAACTACTTTAGGCATAAATGCAGGGTTAGGATCACGCCCTTCATGAACCTGCACACTAAAGGATGCTGCCCAACGGTTTTATTATCAAAACCTATGTGACAAGCAGAAATAGCAGCCAAATACACTTTTATGGTTGAAAACGCTTTCCCTTGGTCTATCAAATCCTGTAGAAATGATAGAACTACTGCTTTAGCCGCGCACCAGCGCTCAAACACGCCCCATTTGCATTCATAGAGACCTAGTCGACGAAGCTCTAGCATTCTGTATGGTTCTGATGACATTGTCAGACAGACCGGTTGTATTCAAATTTAACCACTCACAGGCCAGGCCCATAGTGCCAAGCGTTCTGGATGGGGATGAAAGATCCCCCCCTCCCCCGCCTGTGACAGTAGATCCCTGCGTAACGGAAGAGACCACGGGTCTTCGTACAGCATACGTATGATCTCCGCCAGCCAGTATTTCCCTGGCCACCTTGGAGCTATTAATATCAGTTTTAATCCCTCCTCCCTCACTCTGTAGAGTGTTGGGGATATTAACGCTATCTGTGGAAACGCGTAAAGGAGAGTGCGGGGCCAATCGTGTGCCAGCGCATCTATCCCCAGAGGCGCGCTCTGATCTTTCAGGGAGAAAAACAGAGGACACTGAGCATTGTCGTGGGACACGAACAGGTCCACTGTCGCTCTGCCGTATATTTCCCAGATCTGTTCGACCACTTCCTTGTTCAATTTCCACTCCCCGTAAAGTGGATTTCCCCTGGACAGCAGATCCGCACCCTGGTTCATGACAACCCTGTACGTGTGACGCTCTCAGGGATGAAAGATTGGCATGGCTCCACAAAATCAGTTTGCGTGCCAGCATGTGCAAGGGAAGTGATCTGAGGCCTCCCTGTCGATTTATATATGCCACAACTGGAGTGTTGTCCGTTCTCACAAGAACATGATGCCCTTTCAGAAAAGGAAGAAAATGCTTCAACGTTAGAGACACGGCCAGCATTTCCAGATAGTTTATGTGAAGATTGGTCAGATGATGACCCCATCTTCCATTCACTATCCTGCCCTCGTGAATGCCCCCCCAACCGGACAACAACGCGTCCGTCGTTATGACTTTTCTGGTTTGAACCACACCCATGGGTACCCCTTGAACCAAAAAGGATGGGTGTCTCCACTGGCGCAGTGCAAAGACTGTCTCTGACGTCACTCTCACTCTCCTTCGGGAGTGCCTTAATGGGTCCAGCCTCAGAGACGCTACCCAGCGCTGAAATTCCCTCATGAATAGTCTGCCTAAGGGAATAACTATTAGGGCTGTGGCCATCAGTCCCAATAACCTGAGGCATGTGCGGAAAGAAACAGTTTTTCCCCTCTGAAACTCGGCCAGGCATCGGGTGAATTTTCCCACCCTGTCCTCTGACAGTCGCGCTCTGAATGTCACTGAGTCCAGTGACAGCCCCAGATATGTTATAGACTGTGTGGGAATCAGAGCACTCTTCTGAATGTGTTCCAGAAGCATGATTGTGTGATTTCTCACTTCTCGCTCTGACTGAGCTGTCACCAACCAATCGTCTATGTAGCCTAAAGGCGCTTTTCCATTACCAGTACCAGCTCGACTCGACTCAACTCGGCTCGCTTTTCGCTCCGTTTTCCATTGCAGATAGTACCTCCACAATAGCACCTGGTCGTCATAGCGACGCCGGAGGAAACTGCCTTGACTTAATCTTCTACGTGACACACACCCGCTACCCACACACACAGGACAATGGAGGAAATCGAGTGTATGCTCTTTTTGGATGTTATTGTTTTTGCTGTTTTTTATTCAGGATACTCCGTCTGGCGCGTGCAATGATGACGCAGTGAATAGTGATGATTCTCTCTGACCAATCAGCAGTCTGCCGTGTTTTCACGTCACATTTTAGTATCGCCTCAGCTCGCTCAGAACCTCGCCGGAGGTGGTATGAAAAAAAGTACCTGGAAGCAGGTACAGGTACAACTTTTACACAGTGACCAAACCAAACAAAGGCGAGTCGAGTCGAGGCGAGCTGGTACTGTGTAGTGGAAAAGCGCCATAAGTAGCGAGACGAATGCCTTTTTCCCTGAGTCTTTCAGGTCGATCGATGTAAACCAATCGCCCGGGCGCACCAGATTTAGGAGTGTAGCATGAGTGAGCATTCTGAACTTGTACTTCCTTAAGTATTTGTTCAGTGCACGTAGATCTAATATGGGACGAAGGGCACGAGTTCCTTTCTTTGGGACGAGAAAGTATCTCGAGTAAAACCCACTGTGGCTTTGCTCGGGTGGGACCACTCTTACCGCCCTTTTCTTCAACAGGGAGTAGATTTCATCCTGAAGAACGTGCTTTAATTCTGGGGGGGGGGGGATGTGGCAAACTGCAGCCTGTACCCGAATTGTATTGTCTTTAATACCCATAGACAGTTAAATAAATGGACACAGCGACCCCATTAGATTCAACGGAGAAAAGTGAAGTTAATTAGAAGCACTCACTTCCTGATGGCTGAGCGACTGTACAGACTCAAACTGAGCTTGACGGCGTAGATGTGACGTGAGCAGCCCCTCTGTCTTCTAGTAGCTGTGCCAAGAGAAATCTGAATCATTCCCTTCCGAAACTTGCAGAGACGGAGAGTGTGAGTAGGAGCTGTCCATGAGCTGGAGCAGGAGAAACTTTTGCTAAGTATTCTGATTAATTATTTTGTCATTTTGCCTCCACGTCCCCCCGATCGCCCACGAGCTTCTCCTCCTGTCCATACGGTAATTCTCTACTGTGCGACAGAGAGTCGCGTGGTTATGACGCAATCGTTAGCCTATTTTTACAAAAACTGTTTCTACTGGGCCATAACGCAAGATACAAGGTAATGGAGCCTTTTATACATTTTCGTGTTTCTTTAGAAATAAATAATGGACAAATGGAGTCTTTAAACGCCTCAGATGTAAAGTTATTCGCTGTCAAAGTGACGCCAAAATGAATGGGAGTCAATGGAATGCTAACAGCAGGTGATGGTTCGCTAATCAATGGCGGCGCCGGCGGAAGCTTCAATGTTTTCCGAAACACTGCCTCCCTGTTAATACCCAGCGGGACTGTGTGCACTCTCGCCAATTGTCTATTTGCAGCATTCTGGTGCCATCGTGTGGCTAAGTCATGAACGAGTTTGTGGTCTGTACTGCGCATGCGTGGGCACTTAGCGCTTGGACAGAGTCTGAGTGGCTCATCACCTCTAAAAGATCGATCGCTCCCCAAGGTGATGTTATAATGTGTTCTGTGAACATGTTTTTCAACATTCTCTGGGGGTACAGTGAAAACTTTATTGAATTTTGAACATGAAAAGTGCTTGTGACTTGTGGGTGGATGTGCACCACTGCACCGTGTCTTTTCCTTTTCACCACTCTCTGTTTCCCCCGGCCCAACCGGGCGCTGTTTTCCCCACAGAACATCTGTGAACAGAGGAACTCGTGACTTGTCGAACGCTGAACGACTGAGGGTCGGGAGCTAGCAAACTGGGGGGCTGTTGACTCCCTCCCCTGGGGAAGACCTTGTCAAACTGCCTTCTTCTTCCTCCTCGCTCCCTGAAGATGGGGCTGGAGATGAGGCTGAGGGACTGACTGGACCGTCTGAGCTGCTGCAGGCAGATAGTTCTTCCTAGGCCAGCCAGATCTCTGCTCTTGCACTCCACTCGGACCCGCTGCACTCACGATAGGTCTCTGCCCTTTCGGAATGCGAAAGCTGGGAGGTGGGCGGGCCGTAACCTGCACGAAGGTCTGTCGGGGTGGCGGAGGGGGTGCAGTCTGTGTCTTTCTCGGCATACAGAGTTGCAAGGCCTCGTCATCCCTCTTTTTTTCTTCGCATCTCTTTTGCATCAGTGTCAGAGCTGAGCCGAAAATGCCCTCTGCAACAACCGGTGCGTCCAGGATGGCTTATTTTTCCCTGTCAGAGAGATTAGCCAGATTAAGCCATCGTCCTCTCTCTTGGATAACCATTGTGGCCATGGCTTTCCCAGCAGCTTGAACCGAGCATCTCTGAAGACGCAGAGATAGATCCGTGACAACACAGATCTCTTCCCAGTGTGTCTGACCTGGTGTGGTAGACACTTCGTCCTGCGGTCAGCAGAGATATCACGTTCATAGCCCTGACAGAGAGCGCGACTGCTTTATAAGCGTGTTCCGTCATGCTCGACTGGATAGATCAGCTTTAGATGGCAAGGTCGGATCTGCAGACGCCATGCGCTTCGGTTGCGAGTGCGCGGCAACTAGTGGCTCCATGGGGGGCATTCAGAGAAGGCCTTCCTTTTCCATCCCCTCCACATCGAGAACGGAGCGACCCTGCACTGGCATCTTGCTAGTAAACGGCTTGTCCTTCCACGTAACCGCGACCTCCTCCAGAAGCTCTGGGAAAACAGGAAGGAGCTGTCGTGCTGCCCGTTTTGCACTCGGCAGCCTCTTCCCCTCATAGCGAGACTTTGCAGTCTCTGCTACCACGGTCGGCCACGGAATATTTAGTTTCCCTGCAGCGCGTTTGCACACATCTTGCAGATCAACACTAACAAGCGGGGAGGATGGTGGCCCACCCGCTTCGTCCGTGGATCCCGCGGAATGGAGAGTCCTCGAAGTCTTCCTCTTCATCAGAGAGAATGAAGTCCGATTGTCCCTCTTCCTCGAAATCAAGCGTCCGTGCTGAGCAGACTGGGCAGAGGCATGCACATATCGAGCTGCTCACTCCAGGATAGAGCTGCCGTGGTGGGCGGCTCTACAGGGATGGATACCTGCGGAGTGGCAGCTGGCAAGGGGCTAGGTGTCATGAAGGGATCCTGGCCCGACAGGCTAGCTTGGCGTGCTAGCCTGCGACGAAGGCTCTTCATGGCCAATTGAGCATGTTTCAGCCCAAGACATGCAGAGCAGACCTGGTGTGTGTTCTTGCATGAAATTTTGTTCCCGCATGAACAGAGTCGCACAGAATCTCCCTCACTAGCCGGGATAGTCTGCATTGCTGCAGCCATCGTAGTGTCGAACAATCCTTGCAATCGGCTGGAATGCTAATTGAAGGAGCCAGGCGAAAAACAGCGTGGTGGCCAGTAATTCGTCCACAAGTTCGTAGAAAAGTTTGTAGGCTTCTGGTGTGAAGCGAGAAGAGGTTTTTGAATGTCGTAATGACGTAGTGCTGCTCCTCTTAACTGAGGGGTGGGGTAGCCACTCCCAGACACTAGGTCATGTCTGCCAGCCAATTGGGGCTGGCGTAATGTAATAGGACTTCTGAGGAATCCGCGAAAGGGGCGTATCCCATAGTGAGACACCGAAACATATGCTTGAAAGAGAACTTACAAACTTTGTGTAGTACAGAAATGCACGTGAGGACAATCAGCGCAGTTACAGCGACACCTAGTGGAAAGAGGCAAGCATTGCCATCCTCCATCATTAATAACGGGGGGTACTATAAAATGATTACCAGTCAAAACAATATTGTCAAGAAAATATGTTTAAAAAATATTTCCAAAACATATGGAATTTTTCATATATATATTTTTATTTTATTTTAGAAGGCACAATGGTAACATTCTTTTAAAAGCAATCAAACAAAATTCAATTGTTGTGCCACTATAATTTTTTGTTATAAAAAACTAATATAATTTATAACAAAATGTGAGTTTGAAATTTTATCCAATATATTAAGAATTATTATACGTATTGTAAGTATTAATAACACATAATAATGACATATTATATTTTTTCTTTATTTTTTATTCCACATATACACACATATACAGCACTTTTGTCAAAAAATAAGCTTGAGCAGAAATATTCCCAGCATGCACAACATGTGTTCGCATTACACAATGATGCATTTTGGTTTCATTCTGGTTACATTGTAACCAAATCCAATTGCAACTTTGAGAAACATGATACTTTAGTAGCAATTGTAAATACATCTTAATATCGCAGCCAACATTACAGTAATGTTGTGAAATGACGTTCATGGTCGGTTTTGTAAAAAGTAGCCTCACATCATTATTAAAATGCAGTTTTAAAAAGTAAAACAAGATTTGCAACTTGTGAAATATATAAAATATACTAGAAGAAATTTTCAACATGTTATGATTTTATATTATTTATCACCTTAATGAGAGATCATTAAACAGTTCATTAAATCATGAATGAATCAATAGAATCATTAAAGTATTCTGCGGTAAAACATTATTTTGAGTTGACTCTACCAAACTGTGGCCGTTTTCTCAGATTGTTTTCTGGCTTAACAGATTCTGATCCAGAGAGAAAAACTTCTCAAGTGTTTCTTTGATGTCTTTTGCTTGTGGCCTGTCCTCCGGTGTAAAGGACAGCATCTGCTTGATGAATTTATTCTGAAAAAGAAGTATAGCTAATTTATAGGCTAAACTTAATTTAATCAATATTTATTTAAAGGTAAAATCAAGTTTCTTACTTCAGTCGGATAACTGTCACAGAAGCCTTCCGGAAACCTTTGATTTCTCAGATCTGGCCACAGCTGCAATGTCAAAAAACAAAACAAAAACGGATTAAATACTAAAATAAAATGTGTGTGTGTGTGTGCGCAGATATTGGTAATGCATACTGTCATTAAATACAACTGACCTTCGCTCTCTCTTTACCAGTAGATATTTTCCAGAGCATCTCAAACCATACGAGTCCAAGTGGAAATATGTCTGTTTTTTCATCATAATTCCTCCCATTTTTCTAGGGTAAACAATTCAGTTATTTTAATTTATTTAAGTGTCTTTATTTAGTCTAAATGTTTCTCTGAGAGACAATAAATGTGTCATCACCTGCTCAGGACTCATATATGGTGGTGTTCCTTTGTTTGACCTCTCTATGGGGTCACCGCTGTCTGTGGTCTGATGCACCACCAGCCCAAAGTCTCCGATCTTCACTTGGCCATCAGAGCTGAACAATATGTTATCAGGCTAAAAGGAAAGTACATACGGGTAAAATGCTTATCTGTTCAATCACAAGTTTAGTTGCCTCTGATCAACTAAAAGGAAATACCTTCAAGTCTCTGTGGATGAGATTGTTTGAATGGATGTATTCCACTCCACGGATAATTTCATAAAATATTTGATGGATATCCATTGTGGTTCTCTTAATTTCCCTAAAGTTTCTGTCATTTATCCATGTAGTCAGAGTTCCTCCCTCACAGAACTCCATCTGAATAAACAAATACGTCCTGCTGCTGAAACACAGAGAGAAAGAACAGGCTTGACTTGAAGGTTAATGTTTAATAATGTGTGGTATTATCTTAAGGGGGTCATTTCATAATATTTTTTAACATTTTATTTTTCTCCAGTTTGTGCATGTTAGTCAATGCTCATTTGCTCCTCTTTCCATTTTGGCCCTTAAAATGAAACAGGATGTTTTTTTGCTGCTGTGCTTCTGTGAATGTGAAATGAACTTGATGCAACTCAAGTTACACACTTTATCAGTATGTGCATATTCTATCTCTACCAGTTGAGCTAACTCTGTAATAATAGTTCACGCTAAAATCACATGTGACATCTCATGAGACGACTGTTGGACTTACTCTGCTGTCACTTTCAGACTTTCCATTCCTGATGTGACTTCATCACTGACATCGTCATCGTCATCGTCATCATCATCATCATTCTCTTCACCTCCGGATCTCTCAAAGGTCACTACATCTGATGAACCTGATGTGCTGAACATAAAACACATAAACGTCATTATTGAGAAGCACTCAGTGTTTTATGAAAAAACGATGGAGACTTGCTTACTTGGACACTTGGTTTGATGTGCAGTTCTCAGAATCTGACCAACATGTAAAGTAGCGCACTATGTTTGGGTGATCTACTCTGGCCAATGCCTTCACCTCGGAATCAGCTTTCCTGTTTCAAATAAATGCATGAATAAAATAAATAAATGCATGATACATGAGTGACTGAATGCATCCATGCATGAATAAATAAATGCATGAATGAATGCATGATTAATAAATGCATTAATGTATGAATTAATGCATGAATAAATATATAAATGCATGAATAAATGAATATGAATTAATGCATGAAATAAATAAATGCATGAATAAATACTAAATGAATGCATGAATAAATTAATGAATGTATGAATTAATGCATGAATAAATAAATGTAAGAATGAATGTAAGAATAAATAAAAGCATGAATAAATTAATGTATGAATTAATGCATGAATGAATAAATGTATGAATAAATAATTAAATGCATAAACAAATGAATGAATGTATGCATAAATACACCACTTTTTTTATACCACATACTCCATGACAACTGTCCTTTCTAAAATTAGATATAACTTTGTTGTTACTTGTATAATCTTACCCAGTTAAGACGACTTTCTTTACGGCGTAGATCTTGCCATCAAATTTATGCTTTACTTTATAAACGCATCCAAAGCCTCCTTCACCAAGCTCTGTGATCACATCAAAACTCTGAGACAACCTATAGATGATAGAAACATGTCACAGCAATATACAGCTGCAAATCATTATGCATGATCCTATCAACAGAACATTCATTTAAAACATTGTGTTTGTATGTTTCTCCCTCCTGAATATTATACTGTAAGTTAAACAAGTTACTTTGGTGGACACAAAATATTGCTTACCCTGAATTTGAGCCCAGTCTACGATCACTGGAAGAGGAACTAATCAATAACAAATCAGAAATCAATAAAAAATAATTAAATAAAAATTCAAAGCATTGGCTCACCAAATGCAATATAATGACTCTATAAATCACGATTGTAAGTGTTTTAATGAAATAAACACAACACAAACCTCTCTTGGATGTAACTGTCATTGCTCTCCTCATTCAGTGTCCAGAAGCTGGTTTTGCTACATTTTTGTACTTTTCCCTCCTGCATCATAATGTACAGCTGTTTCTTTGTGTTTTTTGTTGGCAGTCCCAGGGATTTGGCGATTTGATAGGCCTTTAAACCTCCTGATTTCAGCAGATCCGTCACATGTTTCTCTTCACATGAGTCTCTCGTCTCTCTTGTCTCACTCGTCGTCGGGGACTTCTGCTCTGGTTTGAGTGTGTGTTTGATCTCGTTCTTCTTCTTCTCCATTAGATCCCAAACAGGAGGATTTTCGTTAGACCTAAACACCTGTTGTGATCTCTCTAAGTTGTACAAATGTTTGTTCGCGGTGGATCTGCTTATTCCGAATTTTTTAAAAATGGTTAAAACTGTGCTTTTGCCATTTTGTCTCAAGAAGTCAACGATCTTCCTCTCCATTTCAGAGTCGGCAGACATTTTGCTTCTGTCCAAATGTTTTAATACAGCTCAGACGCTGTCAGATTCTTGTCCTGCTCCTTCTCTGGTCAGTCTAGAGACCAAAACTCACACAAGAGTTCCGTGTGGGGATTTAAACCAGCCTTCTAGAACTTTCGGTTTCGATTCCTCCTCGCTTTCCTCAGCTGAGCTGTAGTTACACGTTATAACCTGCCCATCTCTAAGTTTCGAGTCAGTATTGCAAACGTTTATTTTTATTCTTCAATTGCTTAGTTAAAATATACACAACACACTATTTAGGGAAAAAAATGGAAAAGTTTATTTGGGAAAGGTTTATGGATGATTTGGAAACATATCAGTCTAATATATTACAAAATGTATTCTCTAATTATTTATTTAAATATTCATTCATTATTAAAGAGCTTACATAAACAAAGGTAAAGGGTAAACATAAGTTCGCTGTTCTGACGTGTACATGACGAATGATTTCACGTTTTACCACATGCCGCCACTCCCTTTTGATAATGAATATGAAGACTTTTAACACTTTGACCTTTTCCTTAAAAACTAAACTTTTAAATCTACAGGTATGTTAAAACTTTAGCTGACACGATCTGGAATAATCTGATCATATTTTTGATCAGCTGTCAACCTAATTTTGACATTTTATCTTGACACATATGAAGGAGAATGCATTTATTTTGACCTTTACGCAGTCAATAGGATTCTTATTTACAATGACAGCCAGGCAGTTTAAGTATTTATGTACTGTTAAAGATTTTTATTTTCACAGGAGCATGCCAACAATATCAAATCAGATTCACAAACAGTAAAAGAGGAAAATAAATATTGCCCCAAATGTACCACTTTTTCCCACGACATATGATTCCATAACCTGTAGACGAGATTAAAAGCTCCATGATTTTAGCTCCAGAATATTATGCAATACAGACACAATAACAAAAGCTGACAGATTCAACTTCTGTTCCAAATGTAATTCATGCAAATAAGAAACGGACTGAATCAGAAATACGTTTTTAGACTATGTAAATTGCACATTTTGTAATTTTTGTAACACAAGTTTTTCTTTCTTTTGTGGAACACACTTTGATATATGGAAAAAAACAATTTTGTAAATGACAAAATTTTCATTTTTAAAAATGTAGTTGCTTTATAGACTGAATTGCACACTCGCCATCTGCTGACTATCAGTCTGAATCTAAAACACTTTTTGTAAGTTGCTCTATAAAAGCATCTTCTTCACCTGAAATGTTACAGTATAAGCAACTGCTATAATTATAAATGCATAAAGAGAAGAAGAGATCTCATCAGTAGGTCTTGATGTCTTTATCCGTCTTCAGGACTGTGAAGTATTGATCCAGTTCTCTGATCAGCTCTGTGGCGTCTGGTCTGTCTTCAGGCCTGGCGCTCAACATTCGCTCTATGAGCTTGTGCTATTTCATCAGCATCACCCGTGAGAAAAGAGACAGCATGTTAGATGACGCTCATCTTTGAGTAAGAGGTCATAGCAGGCATTGATCATTTCAGCACTTGCATTAAAGAAAAAGCATGCTCAATTTCAACATTTTGATCATTTGCATTTATGCATTTGGCAGATGCTTTTATCCAAAGCGACTTACATTGCATTTCAAGGTACACATTTACATTCTTATCAGTTCTTGCTTTCCCTGGGAATCGAACCCATGACCTTGGCGTTGCAAGCGCCAATGCTCTTCTGTATGAGCTACAGGAAAGCAGATCGTGAATTACACTCACCTCAAAGCTAAATTCCTTGGAGAACTTAAGTGGAAAAACCCTATTTCTTCTTAGATCATCCCAAATCTAAAAGTCACAAAAAAGAAGAAATACTTAATTCCTTATAACATATCAGATATAGTTCAAGATGAATGCATAGATTGTATTATTATTATATAAAGGTCTAAAAGATGAATCAAACCTTTTTCTTTTCATGCGCTGTGATGAGTTTATAGACGAGCTCAAAATATATGAGGCCCAGAGCGTATATATCCACCATTTTGTCATAGGATGTTTGAGTCGCCTACATTTTCAGTTTACAGAAATAAAAAGCATTTAAACACTGTATGGACCATTATAATCAAGATGAAATGAAAATAAACTCTACTTTCTAAATGCAAATTCCTGTGCATGATTCATCACTGAACACTCCAATAGTTTTTATTTGGATTATGGGTTGTGAACAGCGTTTCACTGTTGATCTGAATGACTCACCTGCTCCGGGCTCATGTAACTACGGGTTCCTGTTCGTTTAGTCCGTTCCAGTAGAGGATCATCGTTGTCATTCTCTGCTGCAGTCACGAGGCCGAAGTCTCCAACCTTCACTCCTCCATCACTGCTGAACATGATGTTTGGAGGCTGAAACAAAGAAACAGAGCAATCAAAACCAAGTCCAAAACAGGGTTAAATTAAACTTTTTGTTACTTGAAATAAAAACAAAAATTAACCCTATGACTATATTATAGACATGTTTAAAAAATAAATATAAAAAGACAAATTCACACAACAAAATGTCTAACATTCAAAATGAAAACAGAAATTCAAAAAAAAAAAAAAAAAAATAAATAAATAAATAAATAAATATATATATACACACACACATAATATAGTTAATTAATAATACTAAAATAACAGATTCAAATTTACCTCCTTAATTTAAATTCCTGTAGCAAACACAACGTTGTAATTTGAATTGAATTATAATGTAATTTTTTTTTAAATGAATGTAGTTTTTTTTACATTTAATTTATCAGTATATTTTACCGTTGAACAAACATAAATTCCAGAAACATTAGATCATGTTAATAATTAATGTTTGAAATGACACTTATATAGGCATATATATTTTTCATCACATTTATTTTCATTTACTAATGAATTTCCTCAGTTAGACTGCATTGACTTATTAAATTCCTCTTGCTGTCATTTCAATTTACATTTCATTTCGTTATGTCGTGGCCAATTCAGTTCAAATTCACACTCAAGGATTAAATGGGAGCCAGTTCTTAATGAGGTCATGAACTGCATTTTTATTTTATAATGTTCTCAGAGGTCCATTTATATTCTTAGCAAGTTTTTACATAAAAAACAGTAATATTTCTATCCTGTTTTTGACCCGCTCTTTCAAACACTCTGTACCTATTTTGCACCCGACGCACAGCGGACTTTTCCCTCCACAGACGCACGTCGGTAAATTAGGGAATGAACTTGCGCTCCCGGGGGCGGATCAGCGGAAAGAGGAGGCGTGTTCCGGCGCAAACGTTCCCTGGTGCTATTTTGCAGTTTCAGAAAACAATTCCACCACTGATCAGGAGAAACCTCGTCTAAAGTCAGTGGCGCGTTCAGATGCTATTTTAAGGGCGCATGCTTGGCCATAATCAATGTAGCGTGTGCACAACGCACATCTACACAGACGCAGAAGTTCACATTTTTGCAAACCACACATTATTACAAGGAAAAAAATTCCACCCGAGGGAAATCATTGTTGTGTCCATGAAGATGTGAAAAAATAGGCATAAATCTAGCTTACACATTTTCCCAAATTATTATACGCCTGTTTAACTGAAGCTAATCTGGGTGTGTTTCTCCATCCCCAATGTCACTTCTCTGTGTTTTACGGCCCTGACGAGAACGCCGGTCTCCTCGGCTGTGAACCGCTCCTGGCAAATCCGCCGTTATAATAGCAATCCGCCATGGAACAAACGCGCCTGCTCTTAAAGGGAATGTGAGATGACGCTCTGATTGGTTTATTTCACGTTACACCCAAACCACACCTATGAGTAATGAAGCGACTTCAGAGCAACACATTTTAGATTTGCTTGAGCTGCCCACAAAGTTACTTGCGTTTCGCGTTTGATACTTGCGTTTCAGATTGTTAAAATAGGGCCCCTTATGTCAAAAAGTTCATTTGATTTCACAATTCATGAACTCTTTAATTCTGAGTTGTGTCCGAGCCTGATGTAAGCTCGTTTTAGCGAGGTGCTCACCTTCAGGTCTCTGTGGATCAAGCCCTTGGAGTGAATGTAGTCCACGGCCGTAAGCACCTCTCTGCTGATCCGTGCCGCATCCGTTCTCCTCTCTGGGAAATATTCCTTTGAAGAGTTTCTTTTATCAATCCAGGCACGCAGCGTGTCTCCCTCACAAAGCTCCATCTGAATGTAGAGGAACTTTGTCCCCTGGCCACTGCCAGAACTAAAGCCAACAGATACATAGATTTTTAGCAGAACAAATGTTTGATGTTTGTTTTTTCCAAAAGTCCATGTTAATGTTAGTAGAACAATAGGGACTGCATGACTATTGCTATTAGTGCGTTGCGTCTGTGTCGAGGAGTCATGAAACACTTTCAGTCAGGCATAGGGTTGGGAATCGAAAATCGATTTCAATTCTGGAATCAAATACTTGAGGTAACAAGTATTTGTTATAACATGGGTTATAGGTTGAAAGTTGAATGAACGAGTACGTATGTCCTTTCCATTTCTTACAGGTTGAGTTGTTGTTGCCCATAACACACTAGCATTCTGCTGATGAACGCTGATTGGTCGGTGAAGGACTGATTACGACCAGAGATACCGCTTGATGGCATCGTGTCATCCGCAGCGGGACCAGAAACAAACAAAACAGAAACTCTTCTAGCACGTGTGTTTCCCTGTGTCAGCTGTGTTGTGTGTTTGCCTGTGTCGTGTGTTTGCCTGTGTCAGCTGTGTTGTGTGTTTGCCTGTGTCAGCTGTGTTGTGTATTTCCCTGTGTCAGCTGTGTTGTGTGTTTGCCTGTGTCGGCTGTGTTGTGTGTTTGCCTGTGTCAGCTGTGTTGTGTGTTTCCCTGTATCAGCTGTGTTGTGTGTTTGCCTGTGTCAGCTGTGTTGTGTATTTCCCTGTGTCAGCTGTGTTGTGTGTTTGCCTGTGTCGGCTGTGTTGTGTGTTTGCCTGTGTCAGCTGTGTTGTGTGTTTCCCTGTGTCAGCTGTGTTGTGTGTTTGCCTGTGTCAGCTGTGTTGTGTGTTTGCCTGTGTCAGCTGTGTTGTGTGTTTCCCTGTGTCAGCTGTGTTGTGTGTTTGCCTGTGTCAGCTGTGTTGTGTGTTTCCCTGTGTCAGCTGTGTTGTGTGTTTACCTGTGTCAGCTGTGTTGTGTGTTTGCCTGTGTCAGCTGTGTTGTGTGTTTGCCTGTGTCGGCTGTGTTGTGTGTTTGCCTGTGTCGGCTGTGTTGTGTGTTTGCCTGTGTCAGCTGTGTTGTGTTTCCCTGTGTCAGCTGTGTTGTGTGTTTGCCTGTGTCAGCTGTGTTGTGTGTTTCCCTGTGTCGGCTGTGTTGTGTGTTTGCCTGTGTCAGCTGTGTTGTGTGTTTCCCTGTGTCAGCTGTGTTGTGTGTTTCCCTGTGTCAGGTGTGTTGTGTGTTTGCCTGTGTCAGCTGTGTTGTGTGTTTGCCTGTGTCAGCTGTGTTGTGTTTCCCTGTGTCAGCTGTGTTGTGTGTTTGCCTGTGTCAGCTGTGTTGTGTGTTTCCCTGTGTCGGCTGTGTTGTGTGTTTGCCTGTGTCAGCTGTGTTGTGTGTTTCCCTGTGTCAGCTGTGTTGTGTGTTTCCCTGTGTCAGGTGTGTTGTGTGTTTCCCTGTGTCAGCTGTGTTGTGTGTTTCCCTGTGTCAGCTGTGTTGTGTGTTTGCCTGTGTCAGCTGTGTTGTGTGTTTCCCTGTGTCAGCTGCGTTGTGTGTTTCCCTGTGTCAGCTGTGTTGTGTTTCCCTGTGTCAGCTGTGTTGTGTGTTTCCCTGTGTCAGCTGTGTCGTGTGTTTCCCTGTGTCAGCTGTGTCGTGTGTTTCCCTGTGTCAGCTGTGTCGTGTGTTTGCCTGTGTCAGCTGTGTTGTGTGTTTCCCTGTGTCAGCTGTGTTGTGTTTCCCTGTGTCAGCTGTGTTGTGTGTTTCCCTGTGTCAGCTGTGTTGTGTGTTTCCCTGTGTCAGCTGTGTTGTGTGTTTCCCTGTGTCAGCTGTGTTGTGTGTTTCCCTGTGTCAGCTGTGTTGTGTGTTTCCCTGTGTCAGCTGTGTTGTGTGTTTCCCTGTGTCAGCTGTGTTGTGTTTCCCTGTGTCAGCTGTGTTGTGTGTTTCCCTGTGTCAGCTGTGTTGTGTGTTTCCCTGTGTCAGCTGTGTTGTGTGTTTGCCTGTGTCAGCTGTGTTGTGTGTTTGCCTGTGTCAGCTGTGTTGTGTGTTTACCTGTGTCAGCTGTGTTGTGTGTTTCCCTGTGTCAGCTGTGTTGTGTGTTTGCCTGTGTCAGCTGTGTTGTGTGTTTCCCTGTGTCAGCTGTGTTGTGTGTTTCCCTGTGTCAGCTGTGTTGTGTGTTTGCCTGTGTCAGCTGTGTTGTGTGTTTCCCTGTGTCAGCTGTGTTGTGTGTTTACCTGTGTCAGCTGTGTTGTGTTTCCCTGTGTCAGCTGTGTCGTGTGTTTCCCTGTGTCAGCTGTGTCGTGTGTTTCCCTGTGTCAGCTGTGTTGTGTGTTTGCCTGTGTCAGCTGTGTTGTGTGTTTGCCTGTGTCAGCTGTGTTGTGTGTTTCCCTGTGTCAGCTGTGTTGTGTTTCCCTGTGTCAGCTGTGTTGTGTGTTTCCCTGTGTCAGCTGTGTTGTGTGTTTCCCTGTGTCAGGTGTGTTGTGTGTTTCCCTGTGTCAGCTGTGTTGTGTGTTTCCCTGTGTCAGCTGTGTTGTGTGTTTCCCTGTGTCAGCTGTGTTGTGTGTTTCCCTGTGTCAGCTGTGTTGTGTTTCCCTGTGTCAGCTGTGTTGTGTGTTTCCCTGTGTCAGCTGTGTTGTGTGTTTCCCTGTGTCAGCTGTGTTGTGTGTTTGCCTGTGTCAGCTGTGTTGTGTGTTTGCCTGTGTCAGCTGTGTTGTGTGTTTACCTGTGTCAGCTGTGTTGTGTGTTTCCCTGTGTCAGCTGTGTTGTGTGTTTGCCTGTGTCAGCTGTGTTGTGTGTTTCCCTGTGTCAGCTGTGTTGTGTGTTTCCCTGTGTCAGCTGTGTTGTGTGTTTGCCTGTGTCAGCTGTGTTGTGTGTTTCCCTGTGTCAGCTGTGTTGTGTGTTTACCTGTGTCAGCTGTGTTGTGTTTCCCTGTGTCAGCTGTGTTGTGTGTTTGCCTGTGTCAGCTGTGTTGTGTGTTTCCCTGTGTCAGCTGTGTTGTGTGTTTCCCTGTGTCAGCTGTGTTGTGTGTTTGCCTGTGTCAGCTGTGTTGTGTGTTTGCCTGTGTCAGCTGTGTTGTGTGTTTCCCTGTGTCAGCTGTGTTGTGTTTCCCTGTGTCAGCTGTGTTGTGTGTTTGCCTGTGTCAGCTGTGTTGTGTGTTTGCCTGTGTCAGCTGTGTTGTGTGTTTCCCTGTGTCAGCTGTGTTGTGTGTTTGCCTGTGTCAGCTGTGTTGTGTGTTTGCCTGTGTCAGCTGTGTTGTGTGTTTCCCTGTGTCAGCTGTGTTGTGTTTCCCTGTGTCAGCTGTGTTGTGTGTTTGCCTGTGTCAGCTGTGTTGTGTGTTTCCCTGTGTCAGCTGTGTTGTGTGTTTCCCTGTGTCAGCTGTGTTGTGTGTTTCCCTGTGTCAGGTGTGTTGTGTGTTTCCCTGTCAGCTGTGTTGTGTGTTTCCCTGTGTCAGCTGTGTTGTGTGTTTGCCTGTGTCAGCTGTGTTGTGTGTTTCCCTGTGTCAGCTGTGTTGTGTATTTCCCTGTGTCAGCTGTGTTGTGTGTTTCCCTGTGTCAGGTGTGTTGTGTGTTTGCCTGTGTCAGCTGTGTTGTGTGTTTCCCTGTGTCAGCTGTGTTGTGTGTTTGCCTGTGTCAGCTGTGTTGTGTGTTTCCCTGTGTCAGGTGTGTTGTGTGTTTCCCTGTCAGCTGTGTTGTGTGTTTCCCTGTGTCAGCTGTGTTGTGTGTTTGCCTGTGTCAGCTGTGTTGTGTGTTTCCCTGTGTCAGCTGTGTTGTGTATTTCCCTGTGTCAGCTGTGTTGTGTGTTTCCCTGTGTCAGCTGTGTCGTGTGTTTCCCTGTGTCGTGTGTTTCCCTGTGTCAGCTGTGTTGTGTGTTTCCCTGTGTCAGCTGTGTCGTGTGTTTCCCTGTGTCAGCTGTGTCGTGTGTTTCCCTGTGTCGTGTGTTTCCCTGTGTCAGCTGTGTTGTGTGTTTCCCTGTGTCAGCTGTGTTGTGTGTTTCCCTGTGTCAGCTGTGTCGTGTGTTTCCCTGTGTCGTGTGTTTCCCTGTGTCAGCTGTGTTGTGTGTTTCCCTGTGTCAGCTGTGTCGTGTGTTTCCCTGTGTCAGCTGTGTCGTGTGTTTGCCTGTGTCAGCTGTGTTGTGTGTTTCCCTGTGTCAGCTGTGTTGTGTGTTTCCCTGTGTCGGCTGTGTTGTGTGTTTCCCTGTGTCAGCTGTGTTGTGTGTTTCCCTGTGTCAGCTGTGTTGTGTGTTTCCCTGTGTCGGCTGTGTCGTGTGTTTCCCTGTGTCAGCTGTGTTGTGTGTTTGCCTGTGTCAGCTGTGTTGTGTGTTTGCCTGTGTCAGCTGTGTTGTGTGTTTCCCTGTGTCAGCTGTGTTGTGTGTTTCCCTGTCAGCTGTGTTGTGTTTCCCTGTGTCAGCTGTGTTGTGTGTTTCCCTGTGTCAGCTGTGTTGTGTATTTCCCTGTGTCAGCTGTGTTGTGTGTTTCCCTGTCAGCTGTGTTGTGTGTTTCCCTGTGTCAGCTGTGTTGTGTTTCCCTGTGTCAGCTGTGTTGTGTATTTCCCTGTGTCAGCTGTGCTGTGTTCAGCTGTGTTGTGTGTTTACCTGTGTCAGCTGTGTTCTGTGTTTACCTGTGTCAGCGTTTCCCTGTGTCAGCTGTGTTGTGTGTTTCCCTGTCAGCTGTGTTGTGTGTTTCCCTGTGTCAGCTGTGTTGTGTGTTTCCCTGTGTCAGCTGTGTTGTGTGTTTCCCTGTGTCGGCTGTGTTGTGTGTTTGCCTGTGTCAGCTGTGTTGTGTGTTTCCCTGTGTCAGCTGTGTTGTGTGTTTACCTGTGTCAGCTGTGTTGTGTGTTTACCTGTGTCAGCTGTGTTGTGTGTTTGCCTGTGTCGGCTGTGTTGTCGATGCCTCGAGAGAAAAGAAAGTGCAGAGCTGAAAGCACCAAAGTGACTGAAGGATTGCCGTAAAGCAGTATCTCTGGTCGTACGATGTGTGTGACGTCATTGATATTTTAAAAGACTTTTTAAAGCAAATAAGTGACTCTAAAAAATCTAACACCCAGCAATGTGTAATTTCTTTGCAGCTCCTTTCGAATACAACATTCAAATTACTAGACAAAAATGATATCCTGAGAAAAGTGGATTTTGAGGGGTATAGCGCCATAGACCTCCATTCATTCTGCACTCGCCTGCGAGCGCCCCCGCATGGACAGAGACGTGTTACTGCAGCCAGTCCAGAAGTAACCAGAGAGTGCCAATTCTCTTCCTACTAGACATTCTCTGACCACAGGCAAAAGTTCCTCCTGTTAGTGTTCTTTAGCCTGTTGATTTTTGTTCGTGGTATTCAGCTACAATGAAATGTGAAGGATATCTTAGTCTTTTTTTTTAACCTTTTTTGGAATCGAAATTAGGAATCGCTAAGAATCGTAATCGTTAAAATCCAAAAGATACCCAGTCCTAGTCAGGCAGGCCCTTGTTCGTTTTAGAATGAGTTGTGTTTTGCTGAATTACTCTGAGAGGGTCTCTGAAGACTCGTATCTGTACGCCGTGTCCTCTTCCCAAGCTGTGTAGTAGCGGACGATGTTGGCGTTATTAAAACCAGCCAAAGCTCCTACCTCACGAAGAGCTTTTCTGTGGAGAAGCAGAAGATATCATGACGTTATGTTATGTTATGTAGATGTAGCACAAAGATTAAAGGTATATTGCTGTGGTGCCTTTTCTTGGACATCATAGACATACAAGGAATTAAAAGCCAATCAAATTACATTAAGATGATTAACTTTTAATTGACTTACTCTCGACTCTTCACGATCTTCACAGCATAATATTTTTTCTCCAGCTTTCGTCTTGCCTTGAAAACTCGTCCGAAGCCACCTTTGCCAATCGGAGTTATTAATTCAAAGTCTTCTAAAAACCTACAAAGATAAACTTAAGTATTTTCAAAAAGCTATAATGATTGACAAAAACATTTGTAATAAACTGCATAGTTAAAAATGAAAACAATTAGGTTATGATTGCCTTGATTTTACAGCTTGGTTTGAAGGTTGATCTCCAGATGACTTTGCCAGATTGTGTGCATTCATTTTAGGAACATTCTGTGAATGAAAATATAAGAAACAACCAAATAAAAGAAAAAAACTAATTTAAAAGACACTTTTCTTACTTTGGAGATGAATTGAAACTGGATTCATAAACACCAAGTTAGATTTTTCAATAGAACTTTGAATTTCCCTTTCCATTTTACAGATTTTACAGCCACTACTTTATGGAGGATACTCGTATAAAAGAGAGCTGCACGATTCTGGATAAACTGAGAATCACAAATTTTCTTTGTTTAATGTAGAGATCACGATTTTGAATAGACAACTAAACAAAATAACATGTAATTTACTAGAGGTTCTGACAAATGTTGATTGCTGCAATCTATTTAAAAATATTTAATTAATTAATGATTTATATATATATATATATATATATATATATATATATATATATATATATATATATATATATATATATATATATATACACACACACTCACCTAAAGGATTATTAGGAACACCATACTAATACTGTGTTTGACCCCCTTTCGCCTTCAGAACTGCCTTAATTCTACGTGGCATTGATTCAACAAGGTGCTGAAAGCATTCTTTAGAAATGTTGGCCCATATTGATAGGATAGCATCTTGCAGTTGATGGAGATTTGTGGGATGCACATCCAGGGCACGAAGCTCCCGTTCCACCACATCCCAAAGATGCTCTATTGGGTTGAGATCTGGTGACTGTGGGGGCCATTTTAGTACAGTGAACTCATTGTCATGTTCAAGAAACCAATTTGAAATGATTCGAGCTTTGTGACATGGTGCATTATCCTGCTGGAAGTAGCCATCAGAGGATGGGTACATGGTGGTCATAAAGGGATGGACATGGTCAGAAACAATGCTCAGCTGGCCGTGGCATTTAAACGATGCCCAATTGGCACTAAGGGGCCTAAAGTGTGCCAAGAAAACATCCCCCACACCATTACACCACCACCACCAGCCTGCACAGTGGTAACAAGGCATGATGGATCCATGTTCTCATTCTGTTTACGCCAAATTCTGACTCTACCATCTGAATGTCTCAACAGAAATCGAGACTCATCAGACCAGGCAACATTTTTCCAGTCTTCAACTGTCCAATTTTGGTGAGCTCGTGCAAATTGTAGCCTCTTTTTCCTATTTGTAGTGGAGATGAGTGGTACCCGGTGGGGTCTTCTGCTGTTGTAGCCCATCCGCCTCAAGGTTGTGCGTGTTGTGGCTTCACAAATGCTTTGCTGCATACCTCGGTTGTAACGAGTGGTTATTTCAGTCAAAGTTGCTCTTCTATCAGCTTGAATCAGTCGGCCCATTCTCCTCTGACCTCTAGCATCAACAAGGCATTTTCGCCCACAGGACTGCCGCATACTGGATGTTTTTCCCTTTTCACACCATTCTTTGTAAACCCTAGAAATGTTTGTGCGTGAAAATCCCAGTAACTGAGCAGATTGTGAAATACTCAGACCGGCCCGTCTGGCACCAACAACCATGCCACGCTCAAAATTGCTTAAATCACCTTTCTTTCCCATTCTGACATTCAGTTTGGAGTTCAGGAGATTGTCTTGACCAGGACCACACCCCTAAATGCATTGAAGCAACTGCCATGTGATTGGTTGATTAGATAATTGCATTAATGAGAAATTGAACAGGTGTTCCTAATAATCCTTTAGGTGAGTGTGTATATATATATATATATATATATATATATATATATATATATATATATATATATATATATATATATATATATATATATATATATTATATAATATATATAAATTATTCAATGACTCACTCATAAAGACTTCACTTGTTTCATCACTGGATGAATCTGCTTTTTGAATGAATCTCTTGAATGACTGACTCAATGACAAATACATTTTTTTTAGTCACAATATATCGATACCCTCTTTATTTGAAGCATCAAGTTACATAAAAAATAGGTGATTTTCTATATTTTGATACCGTAGACATCAGTATTTATATCCAAACTATAAACTTTTATCCCCGTGGTCATTTGAATGATTGTAAGACAGGAATAATGATACTGTGTGGTTGAAAAGATATTTCATACCTATATTTAACAACTGCTCTCTAAATGTTTGCTGAGATCGTACTTGTCAAAGGTTTAATAGCTGTCATTTAGGAATAAGGTCATATCGGTATTTGAATGGAGATTGTAATTTCTTAATGATTAATCGAGCAGCTCTATCATATATGAAGCACAGCATACACAACCCGGACCTCACATATGTTTTGCTTCCCTAAACACTCCACACTTTTTCATTGTTACAGTAAACTTTCATTGCTATTGTAAACTTATTAATGTTCCAATACCTCTTTACCCTGGGCCAGGCCGTTAGGTGACAGAAGAAAAGTTGGTGCTAATCTAAAAAGAAAATGTATATTTTTTATTATCGATGATGAAAAAATAATGTAAAATCTAAAATATGACATTTAACAACTGTAAAAGCTTACTTTATTTTTGGCTTCACATCAGGTCTGACAGGCTCCAGGTTCACACACTGTAATACAGTTTGTATTTCATGAGTTCAAATATAAAATGTTAAAAATACAGTATGTTTTATGAAACTAATAGCCTCTCATACGTTATTGCTTGAAGTCAAAAATGCAAATGCTGCCAATAACACAGACTGGACTCACAGGACTTATGGCCATCGGAGAACCGACCGCAGATGAGTCTTTGAAGACGACATTATCACTTGAGCTGGGAGTTTCACACGGGCTGTTTGATGAGAGTCGTGCATCCTCAGATTTACTATAAAACAGATGAACATTCAACTGCATTGCATCTTTATATCATTACATATGTGACCCTGGATCACGTCACCAGTCTCGAGTCGCACGGGTTTATCTGTGGCAATAACCAACAATACATTGTATGGGTCAAAATTATCGATTTTTCTTTTATGCCAAAAATCATTAGGATATTAAGTAAAGATCATGTTCCATGAAGATATTTTTTAAATTTCCTACCGTAAATATACAAAATTAATTTTTGTGATTAACAAAATTAACTTAAAAGGCGATTTTCTCAAAGTTTCGATTTTTTTGCATCCTCAGATTCCAGATTTTCAAATAATTGTATCTCGACCAAATACTAACAAACCATACATCAATGGATGTGGATGTGATGTATAAATCTCAATTTCAAAAATTGACCCATGTGACTGGTTTTGTGGTCCAGTGTCACATATTATATGCACAATATGTTGTTTCATTCATTTAAACTCACGCCGTCTCTTGGGTTTGTGAAGAGGAGTCATCTTCCGAACTCTGTTAATTATAAAACAAGCATGTGCATTAGTCAACACTAACACAGACTACACACACAAAGCTGAATTTCTGAAGGGCCCTGCCTGTGTGGTCCATTCACACTGATCACGAAGTTCAGTCCAAGCGTGCTGAGCAGCGTTTTGCTTCGCCTCTTTTGAGCTCTTTCCTTGTCCTTCAGGATATTCCTTCCCATCCATGACAACTTTATACACAAACCTGAAGAAGCAAATGTCAGTTTTACTTTCCAAATCGAACACGTATGAACTGTGACGGGCTGTGCAAGACTTACTCTGGGTTGTGAGCAGGGCCTCTTCTCTTCACTAATTTGAAATCATGCACACGTTTGTTTTTCTGGCAGAAGTTATTGAGATATGCGATGTAGTTGTGGCCAGCCGTGGAGCTTCGGGAATCATCAGCAATACTCAAACTCAGACGGTCCAGGCTAGGACTTAAATCAAGGACAAAATGTCAAAATAAGCAGATCAACACGTGCAAAATATAGTAAAAGAGCTTATTAAATCAGTGGTTCTCCACTGGGAGTTCAAGGACAAAAATAGTAGATCAATATGTGAGTTAGAAGCAGCTCAGTAAATTACTTAAATGTCAACGTAAACAAGTTGTGTGATATGCATGTGGACAATATGCATTTTAATTGGTAAATATAGGAGGACTGTATCAAAGTCATTTATATTTGCCACAGTTCCTTCCATGAATATAACTAAATATTGGCATGTAGATGTCGTCAGGCCAGGACTCTTATCAAACGTATTTGCACTGAGCTTTGTGATGCACTTCTGTTTTGAAATTGTACAACTCATTTATGTCCAGTTATGTTTATTTTCAATGTGCTGTGGTCACATAGTTGACTAAATGCTTCTTAAAATGAGTGTCAGCAAGAAGTTTTAAAAATCTGGACATTTTCAGAGACAGGAGACGAGATAATCTGATGATTACAGTACTGTGTGAAGAATTTTCCACGTTTTAATCCAACCCAAGCCGATTTGTTGCATCACAGTGTAAAACATGTCACTTCCTGTTACCAGCTGGTGGAGCTATGACTTTAACTAAATATTGGCATGTATATGTCTTCAGGCCAGGACTTTTAACAAGTTTAGGGCAGATTGGACATTGTATGCTTGAGTTACAACAAGGTCCTGTTTCATGGCGAAACATCGAACTTTGTCAGGCACGCACTGTTTTCACAATATACAGGCGAAACTCGAAAAATTTGAATATCATGCAAAAGTTCACGTATTTCAGCAATTCAACTTAAAATGTGAAACTAATATATTATATAGACTCATTACATGCAAAGTGAGATATTTCAAGCCTTAATTTGTTATAATATTGATGATTATTACAAAATTTCAGAGATTTTGAATGTGGGGTTTGCATAAGCTGTAAGCCATAATCATCAAAATTATAACAAATAAAGGCTTGAAATATCTCACTTTGCATGTAATGAGTCTATATAATACATTAGTTTCACCTTTTAAGTTGAATTACTGAAATAAATGAACTTTTGCATGATATTCTAATTTTTCGAGTTTCACCTGTAGCATCGCAAACGCCTTTAGATTAGACTAACCAAATATGAAGATGATCCGACTTAATATCTAAAAAAAATTCTAAATGCGTGTCTTCCTGTTGGGTTTAGGGTTTTGCTCCAAGAGACTTTTTTTGTAAGTATTGGGATGCTACATGTGCAATCGAGCCATTTTGCAACACTGAATTCTGAAACCTATATCAGACATAATTTGCACCACCTCTGCAAAGTTTCAAGAGTAATTGAGCAGATTTAGGCCCTCAAAAATGCAATAAACTTCAGTCCTAACAAGCTATCTAGACTATGGCTTGCACTGAAAAAGGATTCACTTGCAGTGAGGATAGATGTGGCTTGTGTTGAACATAATGTGAATTATTGGCTTAGTAAACATATAAATAAATGTCAATATTTTTTAGCTTCTTTTAAGATGAGCAATTGTCTGTCCTGAAGAAAGACCAGTTGAGAAGCACTGATAAAAGTCTGACATTATAATTGTTCATTATTTACCTACAAGCTGCGACCTCTGACCCCTGTGCTTTATTGCTGTTCTCGTCAAAGACCTTAAATGCAAAATAGAATGTCAAACACAAATCATAAATTACAGATAATCCAAGTAGACAGATGTTGTGTCACCTCTGTATTTTGTGTTTTGCATAACTCTTCATAGACGCGGGAAGCTGCGGCCTCTTTGGCTTCCTTCTTATTATTTCCATAAGCCTCCGGAAACTCTCTATCACCGCAGACAAACTTACAGACATAAATACACAATCTGCAAAAAAAGATAAGAGAGAAGTCTGGAATCAAGTTGTATTTATTTATAAGAGCTGGAATTAATTTGGCAATTTGTGCAAGTTTTCATTTAACAAGTAATTTCTCTCTTTTCTAGATCTTTTCTTTTCTCTTCTGGATGAATCCGAAGATCAAGCATATGAGCAAATGTATTGAACACTCACTGAGTAGGGTTTCCTGGATCCATCTTAGTGCTTTCAGTGGCCTTGAATAATAACCTGTTCTTCTGTGAATGTTCATTGAGCCAACATGTGTAATTCCGCATGGGTATATTCATGTTGTTGGAGATGTTTTGAACAGATGACGTCGTCTGCAGTTAAAGACAGAAACAAAGAATTTCCATATATAATTATACATACAATAAAATTAATATGAAATTTTAAATATAGAATAGCAAATATGTACACAGCTGTGCTAGTGCTAGACTAAAACAACTATTTCATGCTACATACATAACATTTTAATTACAGATTTTATGTTGTGAATGCTCTATATACACACACACACATATATACATATATATATATATACTTTTTTTACATACACACACTAGTAGTCTCTTAATCTCACCAAGGCTGCATTCATTTGATCAAGAATACAGTAAAAACAGTAATACTGTGAAATATGATTACCAATTTAAATAACTGGTTTCTGTTGTAATATATTTTAAAGTGTAATTTATTCCTGTGATCAAAGCTGAATTTTAAGCATCATTACTCCAGTCTTCAGTGTCACACATCATCATTCTAAGATCATTTCTTATTATTATTAGGGCTGTGAAACGATTAATCGCATCCAAAATAAAAGTTTGTGTTTACATAATATATGTGTGTGTACTGTGCATAATTATTTTGTATATATAAATACACACACATGCATGTATATATTTAAGAAAAATGTGTTATTTATATATAATACAAATTATTAATATATACAGTATATATAAGCAAATATTTCTTAAATATTTCTTCCTATATATATATGCATGTGTGTGTATTTATAAATACTAAATAATTATACACAGTACACACACATATATTATGTAAACACAAACTTTTATTTTGGATGCGATTAATCACGATTAAAGCAGTTTTAGCTGCTTTTTTTTATAAACATGGGATACAAACATTTGGTGCAAGTAAGATTTTAAAAGGGGGGGGGATAATTAATACTCTTATTTAGCAAATGCACATTAAACTGATAAAAAAGATATTTATGCAATTAATAAATATTACAAAAAAGTTCTATTTATAATAAAAGCTGTTTTTTTTAACTTTCTATTCATTGAAGAATCCTGAAAAATAATGTCTCTCGGCTTCCACAAAAACATTAGGCAGCACAAGTGTTTAACACCTTCAATAATAAATGTTTCTTGAGCATCAAATCATCATATTAGAGTGATTTCTGAAGGATCATGTGACACTGAAGACTGGAGTAATGATGCTGAACATTCAGCTTTAATCACAGGAATAAATTACACTTTACTATATATTCACATAGAAAACTGATATTTTAAAATGTAATAATACTGTACATTTTTACTGTTTTTTTTTTTTTTTTTTTTTAAATCAAATGAATGCAGCCTTGGTGAGATTAAGATACTGCTTTCAAAAAAATTAAAAAACCTTAATGTTTCCAAACTTTTGACCGAAATAAAACAGAAATCATACAGAATGATTAGGTTGTTTAGGACATAGAATATACAGTTTGTAGCCTACTGCTAAAAATCAGATCTATGGAAAGTGCCCATGAAACCCTAACATGTGTGTGTGTTACATATATAACATATATCTACTCACAGACTCGGGATTGGGAGAGCTCTTGAGGCCATCAAGGGCGTTCTGGGCAGCACTTTGCTTTGCCTCCTTCTTGGATTTCCCAGTGCCATCAGGAAACCGCTGACCATTAACAATAGCCCTCATAGTGAATCTTAGATCAAAGATTAAAACATTTGATCACGAAACAGTTATAGTTGTCAGTTACAATAATGTTACAGTCATCGAGTTGATCCTCAGCGGACTTCACTCAGTTCGACTGTATTGTATATGTATATTTTGATTGAATGAATGATATTTGCATACGTTTTGTTGTGGCTCGGTCCCTCATTGGATCCCTCCTCATACTTCACTGTGCAGTGTGTCTTCTGCTGGTACTCATTCAGCAGAGAAATATAATTCCCTGACAGAGACTCCATATTGCACTGTTAAAAATAACTACATATGCAGACAGCGACACAACTTCACTGAATGTTTACCTTGATCAGCGCTTGAACGTCATGTCTTCACCGGACGAACACTAAAACACTCGTTACCGATGATTTCATATCAGGTTTACACGGTAATAATAGTGTCAGTTCACACTGACATCCATCACAGCTTACAAATATACGTAACTTTCATTTCTTTGTATCATTTAGTTCGATTAAGTTTCGATTTCCGGAAAACAACGTCATCGCTACAGTGTATTGACCAATCGAAAGACACGTATGTTGATAGGCCACGCCTACCTGAAAAATAACATTCTTTTAAAGTACAGTTATATAAATGTATATTCTCTTACGTACAGAGAAATGAATTACCAGGCATAATAATTCAAATACGTGTTGCAGCATGTTACAAAAAATAATATAAACGTTTTAGGACTTAAGAATTGTTTCTCTTTTTTACATTGGGTTTCATAAAATATAAAATGTTTCTGAGTATGAAATTTGGCAAGTAACAGAAAAAGATAAATTAATAAAACCTTATTGATTAAATCTAAAGGGTTAATAAAACCTTATTGATTAATCTAAAGGGTTAATAAAACCTTATTGATTAAATCTAAACGCACAACCACATGAAAATGTTTGGTAATATTCTAGGAGAAAACCACAGTAATTCAAATCATGCTTAACTTATTTTGCTATATAATTTTAGGCTAACTGGAGAAAGCTATTAATTATTGTTCATCTGTAAATATCACAGTATAGTCACAGTCCATCCCACAATGCACTGAGCATTAGGAAGTAATAAAATGAATAAATATGGAAGCACAAATGTTTGTGATTGGTTGAGATTCAGTTGCAGGACAAATAAAGAGATCAGTAATTATACAAAACTGGACACACAATTATAATCAAAACATAAATGCAACATTTAATAAATGAACAGTAAACATAAATATTAAACACAGCTATGCAAATAAGAGGAAGTGTTGTGGATCGTTGCTCTAGTCGTCATGATCCGCTGCCGTGTCACCGGGACAGTTTGAGCTCAAATCCTCCTCATCTGTTGGGTGAGAACATTTCAGTGTTTTAATCATAATTTATGTATGAGCTCAAACAGACATTATACCGTAACCCTTCTTACCGTTATACGCCGTCCCGCACCATATGCAGTAAAAATGGACTCCTCGCAAATACGAGGTGAGAAACTGCAGCTTGTCTAAAGGCTGGGGAAAAAAGTCAAAAGCATGATGAAATAATATTCAAAATAATAACATTTAGTGTCAAATTACTTTTTAAAATAATGTTCTTAGATCTTATTATCTAAATATATTACAAATTAATAAATAATAGTACTATATATGTGACCCTGGATCACGTCTCCAGTCTCGAGTCGCACTGGTTTATCTGTGGCAATAGCCAACAATACATTGTATGGGTCAAAATTATCGATTTTTCTTTTATGCCAAAAATCATTAGGATATTAAGTAAAGATCATGTTCCATGAAGATATTTTGTAAATTTCCTACCGTAAATATATAAAACATTTATTTTTGTGAGTGAATGCAGCACAATCGCCAACATAAATGAACAACTTTAAAGGAGATTTTCTCAATGTTTTGATTTTTTTACACCCTCAGATTCCAGATTTTCTATTAGTTGTATCTCAGCCAAATATTGTACTATCCTAACAAACCATACATCAATGGAAAGCTTATTTATTCAGTTTTCAGATGATGTATAAATCTCAGTTTCAAAAAATTGACCCATGTGACTGGTTTTGTAGTCCATGGTCACATATATATATATATATAAGAGCTGCCAAATCAATCGCATCTAACACAAGTGTGTACATATACATATACATATATATATTTGTGTGTGTGTGTATATGTTTGTATATGTATGTATGTATATATATATATATATATATATATATATATATATATATATATATAATATTATATATTTACAAACTTATGTTAGATGCAATTAATCGATTTGACAAGTATATATATATTATAATAATATTGAATATTAGCTAGTTTAATCATAATTCTGTTCATATAAATACATATATATATACATACACATTCATACATGCATTGCATATACACACATACACATTCATACATACATATACACACATGTATGTATGCATGTGTGTGTATGTATATATGTAAATAAAAGGACAGCATGACAGACAAAAAATAAATAATAATCTCATTAAATTTTCAATATCTCTTTAATCAAGCTCAAACATTCAAGCCTGTAATCAAAGTTATTGTAAGACAAATTAGAAAACATTTCCTCCCCAAACTAGCTTATTAGTAATGAGAGTGCCATAAACACAGGTTTGGGGTGCAACTCACCGTTAGCTCCTCCTCCTTATCATCATCATCATCACTTCCCTCAGGTTTCGTTTCCTCTTCCTCCAGAAGCTCTTCCTCCTCATCTTTCACTACTTCAGGCCAGTACCAGCTGTCTCTGGGAGCGGTGATGCCCTAAAAGAAGAATCGCAACAGCAGACGAGTCAATCACGAGTCTGAAACCCAGAGAAGCCTCAGTTCCATTCATGCTAATATTTTCAAACTCAGATTTAACCCTCAAATCAAGTCTTTACTTGACTGACCTTCTGGCTGTCCAGCTGTTCGCAGGCCCGCTGGCTCTTCCACAGGTCGCCCTGTGTTTGACGCTCTTCTCTTTCGGTTCTCATACGCACTCTGTAATAAAGATGAACAATACTGTCTGATACTCAACCTCAAAGAAGATCAAAGTCTGACAAATCTATTGTATTGAACACTTTCTTTCTTTTTTAAAGAACATCTCACATATAAGTTTGCATATGTGCTTTTTGTTGAGTGTCATATTTGGTACATCAGACTTTTATGCTAATATAGTCTAGAATATGGAGGAAAAACACCTCGGTTTTATTCAGAGGCTCAAACTGAGCAGAAATGTGTTATTTGGGGCAGATGCTGATATACAGTGCTAATTAAAATAGCCCCACATCATCACATAGCCTTCACCATACCTAGAGATTGGCATGGTTTTATTTCAGTTAGCCTAATAGCTGGTTTGATTTGCATTGAGAGATGATCTTATGGAAAGTACTCCATGCCAATCTCTAGGTATGGTGAAGGCTATGTGATGATGTGGGGCTATTTTAATTCCAAAGGCCGAGGGAACTTTATCAGGATGCATAGTATCCTGGATCCATGAAGTAACTGGCCTTTAAAAATAAAAATCTGCCTGCCTCTATGGGAATTTAACATAGGGGTGTCCAGACTTATGCACCCTGTATTTTAAGAAAGAACATTTATTTATCTACGATACATTATTCATTCACAAAGAAAATTGGTGTCCTTAAAGGTTGGATTTTTCCTAATTTTTTAAATTAAGGCATTAAGTTCAATTTCCAAAAGATGATTTTTTATTCCTATTTTTAGTCAACTTTAGCATGGGTGTCTAAACTTATGCATAGCACTGTATATATGGACAAAAAGAAAGATAAAATTCTGATGCTTGTATTTAAATCAATGAGATCTTTGTGACAGCATTGCAAAACTTACATAAAATGCATATAAATATCTGCCAATTAACCCCTGGTTTCACAGACTAGGCTTAAGTCTAGACCCAGACTAAAATGCATGTTTGATCTGTTTTAACTTAAAGCAACTTCGTATCATATCAGATAATATATCAGTGCCATTGTTTTGTCTCAAGATTCACACCAGAAATGTTTTTTTTTCTAAGGCACGTTAATAAAAGCTACTTTAATGTCCTAACTGTGCCCTAATCCTGGCTTAATCTAAGCCCTGTCTGTGAAACCAGGCCATTATACACTCACCTAAAGGATTATTAGGAACACCTGTTCAATTTCTCATTAATGCAATTATCTAATCAACCAATCACATGGCAGTTGCTTCAATGCATTTAGGGGTGTGGTCCTGGTCAAGACAATCTCCTGAACTCCAAACTGAATGTCAGAATGGGAAAGAAAGGTGATTTAAGCAATTTTGAGTGTGGCATGGTTGTTGGTGCCAGACGGGCCGGTCTGAGTATTTCACAATCTGCTCAGTTACTGGGATTTTCACGCACAACCATTTCTAGGGTTTACAAAGAATGGTGTGAAAAGAGAAAAACATCCAGTATGCGGCAGTCCTGTGGGCGAAAATGCCTTGTTGATGCTAGAGGTCAGAGGAGAATGGGCCGACTGATTCAAGCTGATAGAAGAGCAACTTTGACTGAAATAACCACTCGTTACAACCGAGGTATGCAGCAAAGCATTTGTGAAGCCACAACACGCACAACCTTGAGGCGGATGGGCTACAACAGCAGAAGACCCCACCGGGTACCACTCATCTCCACTACAAATAGGAAAAAGAGGCTACAATTTGCACGAGCTCACTAAAATTGGACAGTTGAAGACTGGAAAAATGTTGCCTGGTCTAATGAGTCTCGATTTCTGTTGAGACATTCAGATGGTAGAGTAAGAATTTGGCGTAAACAGAATGAGAACATGGATCCATCATGCCTTGTTACCACTGTGCAGGCTGGTGGTGGTGGTGTAATGGTGTGGGGGATGTTTTCTTGGCACACTTTAGGCCCCTTAGTGCCAATTGGGCATCGTTTAAATGCCACGGCCTACCTGAGCATTGTTTCTGACCATGTCCATCCCTCAATGACCACCATGTACCCATCCTCTGATGGCTGCTTCCAGCAGGATAATGCACCATGTCACAAAGCTCCAATCATTTCAAATTGGTTTCTTGAACATGACAATGAGTTCACTGTACTAAAATGGCCCCCACAGTCACCAGATCTCAACCCAATAGAGCATCTTTGGGATGTGGTGGAACGGGAGCTTCGTGCCCTGGATGTGCATCCCACAAATCTCCATCAACTGCAAGATGCTATCCTATCAATATGGGCCAACATTTCTAAAGAATGCTTTCAGCACCTTGTTGAATCAATGCCACGTAGAATTAAGGCAGTTCTGAAGGTGAAAGGGGGTCAAACACAGTATTAGTATGGTGCTCCTAATAATCCTTTAGGTGAGTGTATCTTAGAAAGATGAGAGAGTAAGTTTTAAATCATAAAATGCAGTGCAACACAGTGATGATTGAGAGATGAACAAATAAACCTTCCTCAAAAGCCTGATGATCATATTTGATACTCATGATTTTTCTAAAAATGCTCAAGTAAACTGAAGCTGCTTCAGT
>CM040811.1:33995650-33998150 GCA_022829025.1 Squalius cephalus
CACCATAAATGTCTAGTCTGGCTGTGCACGATATGATTCCAGCCTCGTTCTTCGCAGACACCATGTACCAGCCAGCATCTTCTTTTCTGGTCGGTTGAATTAGTAGACATACGTAACCTGTAGTGTCCTGATGCATGCTGGGATAGCAAAACACACAGAATATGAATGTCAAAATACATGCTTTTTACTCATTTACTGTATTATCTACTGCATTTAAAGGGTTAGTTCAGCCAAAAATGACAGTAATTACTCTCCCTAATGTTGTTCCAACCCCGTAAGACTTTCTTTCATCTTCAGAACACAAATTAAGGTATTAAATTTGAGTAATTACTGACAGAATTGTCATTTTTGGGTGAACTAACCCTTTCAGTTCTCACAAACAGTCCCAGTGAACTCACCTAACCCTGTCCTTCGAGTGAGCGATCGTATCATTGTCTTTCTTCCAGTAAATGAACGGCTGTGGCATTCCCACGACTCTGCACTCGAGACGCACCGGAGCTCCTTCTGCGACGCCCGTGTTCTGCAGCTTTTCCACAAAATACGGAGCCTGCTTCATCTCTTTTTCTGCACATGTTGATCCGACAGGGAAAAGAGGATCAAATATTTGATCGGAGGGTTTTAAGATCAAGCATGTTCAAACTTGTTGATTCTGTACTACATGCAATTAAACTCAGTCTGAACAATGATAATGGACCTACAACCTCAGCTGTTTCTGATGTGTTTTATGGAAGCCCATTTCTACCACTTCAGAAAAAAATCCTGCTTTGGTAAATCTTAATTATGAGATTACATTTTTTAAATTATGACTTTTTTATTTTTTTATTATGAAATCAAAGAGTAGAAAATGAGATGAAAAGTCAGAATTATGGCATACTAATAACTAAGTAAATAAGAGATAAAAAGACAGTATCATCATTTCAGCTGCCATAATTCTGACTTTTTATCTCATATTTATTGAGTTATTAGTATGTCATAATTCTGTATTATTATTATATTTATTGAGTTATTATGTTATAATTCTGACTTTTTATGTAATTTTGACTCTCATAATTGACTTAGTGTGTCATAATTCTGACTTTTTATCCCTATTTTGACTCTCATAATTGACTTAGTTGGTCATAATTTCGGCTGCCATAATTCTAAATCAATTATAAGATTCAAAATTGACACAAAAAGTCAAAATTAAGATAAAAAAGTCACAATTAGGACACATTAACTCATCATGAGATAAAAAGTAATTATAAGTGTCAAATTATGAAAGTCAAAATTGAGGGAAAAAAGTCAGAATTATGACATACTAAATAAATATGGTAAAAATACAGAATTATGAAATACTAACTCAATAAATATGAGATAAAACGTCAGAATTATGGCAGCCAAAATGATGACATACTAAAGTAAATTATGAGTCAAAATTGAGATAAAAAGTCATAATTATGACAGTCGAGATTATGACATCATAAATCAATTATGAGAACCAAAATTGACAAAGTTGAAATTGAGATAAAAAGTCACAATTATGACACTCATTATGAGATAAAAAAAAGTCATTAGGACAGTTGAAATTATGACATCATTGTCAAGTATGCGATAGTCAAAATTGACAAAAAGTTACATTTGAGATAAAAAGTAATTGAGAACTAAATCATAATTATAAGATAGTCAAAACTGACATGGCTGAAGTAAAAAAAATTATGAAGTCAAAATTGACATAGATGTACTTAATTATTATGTCAATTTCCACTTGTGTCATAATTATGACTTTTTAGCTCAATGTTGACTGTCATAATGTTTTTATCTCATAATTGACTTCACTTTTTGTGTCACAATCATGACTTATCTCATAATGTTGACTTATGACATCCTAAATCACAATTATGATTGACCAAAGGATGATCCATGTTTCTTAAATGTCAGAAATGAGCATTAATAATACTTGAATGTAAAAGAGAGCACCAGAAAGGAAGCGTCTCTCACCCACGACTTTGAGCTGGAGGCAGAACGAACTCTGTCCCGCTTTATTGGAGGCGATGCAGGTGTACGTCCCGTCGTCAGCTTGAGTCAGAGGATCGATGACCAGAGAATGCATCCCGTTTTCTCGCACAAGCATCCGATGAGTTATGTCGGGATATATGGGCTTCCCGTTCAGAAGCCACATGATTTCAGGATGAGGTAATCCGCTCACCTACACAACAGAGAAGGGTTCAGACAACTCCATTTAAATACGTCCAAACATGCAACGTCAAGCTTTCAGCAATATGTTATTTTTTCATTGTATTGGATCCTAGACAAAGATCCCAAAATTTTGGGATAAGAGTCACTTTTGAAGCATTTTGAAATTGTAAATGGTTTTAAATGATAGAACAATAGAATAGATACAACAAAAAGAAGTGCACTTGATCCTATTAAATGCACACTTTTACTTTTTATTTTATTTATACGTTTATTTATATAGGTGCAAAAAAACATGATTCCAGTCAAAAACTGGAAAATATGTATT